>MU377035.1:0-167038 GCA_022495195.1 Xylaria digitata
TTTATATTTATTAAAAAATTTAAAAAATAATAAAGTTATAAAAAAAAATAATAAAAATTAAAGCTATTTAAGCTAGCGTTTTTAGCATAAAAAGATTTTAAAGCTAAGTTAATTAATTTTTAATAAACTTTTAAAACATTAGTTTTAAAAAACGCTAGCAAAACCTAAAATTTTAGCATAATAAAAATTAAACTTATTATTTTAAACTTTAAAAATGTTTACGCTTTATTAATAAGCTATACGTTAATTAAACTTAATTTTATTTAGTATTAAATTTAAATATATTATTATATTTTAATTTATTGTTATAAACATTTTAAAACGCGTTATTAATATTAATTTTAATAAAATTTTTAATTTTTTTAACAAATTGTTTTATTATTAAATATTAAGCAGTATAACTAATGTTTAAAAGCTAAAAATATAATATAGTTGCTTAATAATATTAAGTATGCTGCTTTATAGTTTAAATAAGTTAGTTTTAAATATAAAATAAAAATTATAATAATTATTAATAGCGTTAACAGTAATAAAAAAAATAAATAAACGTATTAAATAGTGTTATTTAGTTATATATGCCTTATAAGCTAAAAAATATTTTTAATTATATTTAAGTTAGCAAAATAAAATAAATAAAATAAAAAAAAATATAATTACTTTGCTATTTTTAATTTTGCTAATTATATTATACGTAGCTTAATAAACTATAAAAAAATAATAAAAACTTTAAAAAAGCTAAAATTAAACAGCTATAATTTTTTTGCAATAAGCTTTTAAATTTATTTAAAAAATATTAATATTTATATTAGTTTCAATTAATAAAGCAAGGTTATTATTATTAATATAATAAGCTTAAAATATATATTTATTTTATTTAAAAAGCTTTAATATTTAAACAGCTTTAAATTGTATTATAAAAAAAATTTAAATTATAAGCAGCGATTTATATAAAAAAATAATATAAAACAATTTATAGCTTAATAAGTTTTATAGTTTTTGCTGCAGCTAGTGCAAAAAAATAAAGTTGTTTTTTTGTATGTATATAAAACTTTTAAAAGCAAGCTAGCTTAAAATTAAAATGTATACGCTGCAGCGCTTTAATATTAATAATATATAAAAAAACTAGTTATATAAAAAAGCTTTTTATAACAGCTAAACTTATGCTAGCGCGCTTAACAAATCTAACAACGTTAATAACAAAAAAGCATAATAAAAAAATAATAAATAATTAAAATAATAATTTAAATAAAAGAAATAAATAAATAAGGCTTAAAAAAAATGGAAATAAAAGCGTAATCGGCAGCAATTATAGCTAAAACCAATAAAAAATACTAGTAGCAGCTAAAAAAAAAAAAAAAAAAAAAAATATAACAAGCTATATACTTTGTTTTTAAATCAGCCTGCTAAATAATTTGCATTTAAGGCAATATGTTATTATAAGCCTAAGTATTTAAAAATTATTTAAAATGCGCAAAATTTTTTTATTAGCTAAAAATTCCTATTATTTATACTAGTTTTTTTATTATTTACACCTATTTTCCACTAATTCTAATTAATTTTTAACTTTTAATTCTATATTATATTTTATTATAATTTTATTTTTAATTATATTAGTATTATTTATAACAATATTTAATTTTATACTTAGGTTAAAACAACTTATTACAAAAAAAAAAAATAATTGTTATAATTTAAATGTATTATTAACTAAATTACTAATTAAAATATGTTTTTTCTGATTTTATTTGCTTATATTACTATAATTTATTTAGGTATGCTTTACATACTATTTTTTGTTTTTACAAGCTTTAGTTTTATATAAAACCTATTATACAAAATATATATTATATTATACCTAACCTTAAAAGACTTTTTAAACATAACATAACTATTTTAAATAATATTTTGCTTATTATAAAACTGGTTTTATTAGAGTTATAAATATGTTTTTTAATAATTTTAAATTTTGTTATTATAAGTTATATAACGTATAATATAAGCTATTAAAACATATAAGCTATTAAAACACTTTTTTAATTTTTATATATATATTTTTAAAACATTAATTATTTAACAATTAATAATGCTGCTATTATATATAAAAAAAAATATAAAGCTTGCGTTATAAGCTATATAATACAACTTAAAATTATTTATTTAGCGTGCTATAACTATATATAATATTTTTTATATAACATTTTGTATGCAACAGCAAAGTTATTTAGCAAAAGTAATTATATTAAGCGTTAAACAAAAATTAATAGAATTTAAAAAGCAAACTATTATATAATATATAATAAATTTAATTTTGCAATTGTTTTTGTTTTAATTAAATAATATTAAAAATATAGCCAATTTTTTTTTTTGCGCGCATATAACATAACTGCAGTTAGCATTAACTAAGCTTTAAACTTTATATAATAATAACCTACTTTTTGTATACGTTTTAATTAAAAAATTAATTATTAGCAAGTTTTTTGCAAAAATTTTAACGCATACTAAAAATAGTTTAAGCTTATACAACTTATAATAACAAAATTTAAAATTATTAAAAAAAATATTTATAACTTTAATAAAACTAATTTTATAATAAGCAAAACATTGTTTAAAATAGTTGTTATAACTTTTAATTAGCGCAAACAACTAAAAGCTATATATTAAAACAATTAAAAATAGTTATTTGTTATTTAAAATGTTAAATTGTATAGTTATATAATTTTGCTATATATTATTTTAGCAAAAAAAAAATTATTTTTTATTATAATATAAAAATAGCAAATTATTGTTTAATTAAGTTATTATAATAATAAAAAACGGCTAAATAATAAATAAATAAAGTTTTAATTAAATTTAACATTTTAATAAACATATTGCGCGTTATATAAAAAGTATTTACTGCTTATTAATTTTTAATAGTTATAAAAGCTATTATTTTATTAAATTTAAATTATACGCTAAAAACTATAATATTATTATTTTTTATATGCTTTTTTATTTGTTATATTGTTTTTAGCTTTTTAATATTAGTTATTTTAGCTTATTAAAACATACGTACGCAAAAAAAATTAATAAATTAAATAAATATATATTATACATATTAAAAAAAAAGATTTTTTTGCAGCGTTTTATTAAATATATAAAGCATTTATAATTAAATTAAATATTTAAAAAAGTTTTTAAAGCATTAAATTAGTTTTATATAATTTAAATTATATAATTTTATAGCTTAAAACAAAATTGTTATTATTAGCTAAAAAACATTTATTTTTTTAAAAATTATAAACTTTATATAATATTAAAATAGTTTGCTAAAAACTATTTTAAAAGTTGTTAACTAAGTTATAAAAAATATAACACTATTTGTATACAAAATTTAATTATTAAAAAAAAAAAACGTAGTATTTTAAACAGCAAACTATAAATTTAGCTAACGTTGCTATATAAAAAACAAACATATTTAAAATAAAAAGTTATTTATTATATAGCAAAAACAAGATTTTAAAACCGAACAAGCTATTAAAACGCAAATTTTAAATAAAATATATATAAATAATTATTATATAAAAGCTAGTATAGCGCGCGTACAAAAATGTAAAACATATAGCAAGCTTGGGCATAACGCACAAACTTATTAAAATGTTATAAAAACATTTAGCAATAATATATTTAATTAAATTTAATTAATTTAATATATTATAGTTAAATTATTTAACTTATACGTATAAAAGTGTAAAAAAGTGTTTTAGTAGCTTATATGTCCTAATAGCTTGTGTTATACGTTAAGCTTAAACTATTTTTAATATGCGTTAAAATTTTTGCAAAAAACTTGCTAATAATTAATTTTTTAATTAAAACGTGTATAAAAAGTAGGTTGTTGTTATATAAAGTTTAAAGCTTAGTTAATGCTAACTGTAATTGTATTGTATACGCGCAAAAAAAAATTAGTTATATTTTTAACACTATTTAACTAAAGCAAAAATAATTGCAAAATTAAATTTATTATATATTGTACAATAGTTTGCTTTTTAAGTTTTATTAATTTTTGTTTAACGCTTAATATAATTGTTTTTATTAAACAACCTTATTGTTGCGTATAAAATGTTATATAAAAAATATTATATATAATTGTAGTACGCCAAATAAATAATTTTAAATTGCGTTATATAGCTTATAATGCAAGCTTTACATCTTTTTTTTTATATAATAGCAGCATTATTAGTTGTTAAATAATTAATGTTTTAAGAATATATATATAAAAATTAAAAAAGTGTTTTAGTAGCTTGTGTTATACGTTAGCTAATTATTCTGTCTTTAAAACATAAAACAATTTAAATTTATATTGTACTAACTAACGTAATTAATAAGCAAGCACTACAAATAAGTAAGCGTTATACTAAACTAAACCAATATAATTATTATTGCAATAATTTAACTATAACGCTTAAAATTAATTTTATAAGTATATGCATTATAACTAATATTACTACATTGTTTACAGCGCTATTGTTTTGCTTAAACATTTTTAATAACAATATAATTTTTGTTTGTTTTTTTTATATTAGCTTTTATATCTTTTTTTAAACTATAAAATTTTAACTTTTTTATAAAGTAAATAATTCTTTTTAGCGAACACATATTTTTTTTAGCTTTATAACGCTTACTTAAAATATAATTAGCTTTATAAAAGTTTTAAACTTTTGCTTAAAATAATATAGCTTAATACATTAATTTTTTAGCCTTTTTTATAAGTTAATTAATTAAATAATAAATTAAAAACAGTAAGCTATTTTAATAATAAAAAATTTAATTTTTAATATATTTAGTTTGCAATATTATTTTAATTAAATTGTTAAATGTTTTTAAAACTTATAGCATAAATAGTTTAAAAATTAATTTAAAAAGTATTAAAGTTTATAATTTAATATTTAACTTTAAAAATATAAAATTTAGATTTAAAAGCATAAAGCTAGTTTTTTAAAAGCTGCTTTAAATATTTTTAAAAGTAAAAACTTTTAAAAAAGCAGTATAAAAAGCAAAAAAAAAGTTAGCTTTAATAATATGAATAATATGTTTATTATCACGGTTAGGTTATTTACAAAAAGCTTGGCTTTATGATAAAACACTTTATTTGTATTGAATTTACGTATAAAAAAAGGAAAAGGAACACTAAGAGAAATGTGTGTGTGGGCCACACATACCAGTATGTGTGTAGTGCGGCTAAAATCCGGTTGTGGGGCTGTGCTGCAGGCAGCACAGCTATTTAACCGTTACTACCCTCTCCCCTAAAAATGAAAAAAAATTGATTTGTTTGCGAGTTAAACAGCAAAACTTTAGCGATTGCTTTTTAGTTAAAGGAGAAATAACTTTAGGTATTTACCTATATAATTACGGTTTAAGCCCTTGTTTTATTGCGCTATTGTATAAATTTTTTTATACATTATTTGTTGCTACTCTTTTTTTTTAACCTACTTTATATGTAGCTTTATTGTTTATATATTTTTGTGCTTTATACTTTGTAGCCTTTGTGTTTACGCTTTATTATTGTTTGTATACGCTTTTTTAAACTTATTATTTTTTGCGGCACTTAGCTATAGGTTTAATTGTATTAGCGGTTTTAAAGCTTTTAAATTTGCGTTATAAAACTTTTTTAATAGTTTTATGCTGTTTTTAAAGTTTTTAACTAAATATTATTTATTGTTAACCTTTTAGCTTTTTTAATTTATTTAACACTGCAGCTTATTATAATATAGTTTAAAAGTTTTAACTTTTTTTATTATAAATTTCTTTTTGTTTTTTAGTTTTACAATTTTATTATTAAAGTTTTTTGTTTTTTGTTTTAAAAGCGGGTTGTTAAAGTATTTGCGTAATCGGTTTGTATAATAGCAGTTAAAAGCTTTTTATAAAAACAAAACTTTTAAAAAAAATATGTTGCTTTTGCGCTTTTAAATCTTATATTTTTGCTAGGTTATAAAGTAATTTAATTTGTTTAATAGCTTGTTAGTTTTTTATATTAAAGTTAGGTTTACATTATATATAGTTTGCTTGTTAAGTTATTTAGTTTTGCGTTTAAATTAAGTATGCTTTAGCAGTGTTTATAAAGTTAATAATTTTTTTTAGCTTTGTTTTATATATATTTTTATAACTTTTTTTTTTTGTTTAAAAAACTTTTTAGTTTAGCTTTTAATATTTTGTTTTTTTAATTAAAATAAAATAGCATAAAAAAGCTTATTTTTACTTTGTATAAAGCTAGGCCGGTTAATTTATATAGTAATATAGCTTAGGCATAATTTATTGCTAAAATTTTTTTTAACTAATTGTTTTAATAATAGCTTATATATAGTTATAGTTATTAATTAAAGTATTTATTTATAATTTTTGTTTGCTTAACTATTTTATAATAACTAGCAAAAGCTAACTTATAAATAATTTTTATTAATTTATATAGCTTGTTTATAAAAGCAAATATAAACTAAAGTTTACGGTTTAAAGTTATAGTTATAAAGATGCTAAATACGCAAAATAAGCTTTTATAATATATTTTTATAGCGTTTTTTAACGTAGCTTGCGTAGTATATAAAATAGTTTACGCTTTTTTATTTAGCTTATTTATTATAATAAGCATATTGTTATACTTATGCTTATTTTTTAGCATTTGTTTAAAATTTATTATTAAGTGTTGCTATACGCAATTAAGTATTAACAATAAGCGTAGCTTTTTAAAGTCTTGTTTTTAAACATTTTTGTAAGCTAACAGCTTAAACAGTTTAATATATATGTATTATAGTTATTAGCTAGCTTAAGCTATTAATATTGTTGCAAAACTAGATTATAAGTTTTTTTTTTGTTTAAATAAATAGTTAGCATACAGTTATACGCTTTTTTAATTAGTTTTATACAAAAATAAAATAAGTTAAGTATTACTAATTTATTTTTATAAGTAGTAAGCTTATTGCTTATTATTTATAGGTTATTTTTTTTATTAAACTTAATTTTTTAGCAATAAATTTTTATTTTTAAGTTTATACAGTTTTTATATAGTGTTTTATTTATAAGTTAAAAGCTTGTTAATACTTTTATTTTAGCTTAAAATTAGAACTTAGAAATTGTTATTATTTTATTAATGTTTTAAATTTAATTTAAAATAGCACTGTGCATAAGTTTAAACAAAATTATATAGCGCTATACTTTTTTTTTTTTTTTAAGTAGTTTATAAGTTTTTTTGTTTTTAAAATATTGTATTAGTTATAATGTTTTTTTTTTAGTTAGTATGTTATTAAAAAATTATATTTAAAAAATAGCATAATTTATTTAGCTTGTTATAAGTTTAAATGTTATTTTTTATTAAAATGCTTTAATGTTTTATAATTAGTAATAGCTAAAAATAAATTAGATTAAGTGCTAATTAACTTAAAGCGCTATTTTTTTTAGCGCTAATGCTATAGCTAACATTTTTTTGTTAAGAATGTTATAGTTTAATTTTGTATTTTATAAGGTTTTAAAATAAAACGCTATAAAATGCTAAATATTGTTATATAATTGTAATAACATATTAGCTATTACGTTATTTAACGTATTAATTTTAATTTTGTAAATAAATTAAAGTTAAAATGTTATAGCATAAAAGTTATAATAAGCAGCAGTTTAAGCTTGCAAAAAGCTTTTTTATACTTGTTAATTTATTTAAAAAATATACTTTTTTTTATTAACTAGCTAAAAAAAGTAGCTATTTTATTATAGTTTTTTATAAACTTTTAATAAAAGTTATAAAACTTTAAAAATAATTGTATGCTTTTTACTAAAGTAAAAGCTTTTTAGTTATGTATTATATTAATTTTTGCAAAATTTATTTTTATGCTTTTAATTGTTATAATATATTTTAAGAATTTGGTTTTAGTTATATAAAACTTAGATTTTTTTAAGTTTGCTTATAATTTTATACTATATAACCTTTTTAGCACTTTTTTAATATAAATGCAATATTTGTTAATATTATTTAAATAAATTAAAATGTTGTTAACGTATATATTATAAAAGTTGTTTAAATAATTAAAAAAAATATTGTTAATATATTGTTAAAATATAAACGGGCTGTTTATAAAATTAAATAGTAATATATAATAACAGTATATATTATAACAAGTTTAAAACGTAGTAAGGTTTTTATAGCTTAGTTATACTTGTATATAATAAAATGCTTGCTGCATATTAATTTTAATAAAAATTTTAGCTTTAGCAAAACAAGTTAATATCTTTTTAATTAAAAGTAGCAAATATCGGTTTTTTTTAGTTAGCTTATTTAATTTGCAATAATTTATATAAAAGCGTAGCTTGTTATTAAGCTTTTTTATAAATAAAACAGAAAACGCAAATAAAGCATTATTAAATTTAATAAAACTTTTTTAAAAGTTGTTTATAAAGTACTTTTTTATAGCTTTTAGTTTGTTTAATAATATTTTATATAAAAAGCTGTATTTAAAATTTTTTAATAACTTTTTTTTAATAACTTTTTTTTAATAAACTTAATTTTATAATTTATGCGTAAGCAATAAAATAGCAACGTATTTAAGTTAACTTTGCTAAAAGTGCAAAATAAATTATAGTATTTAGTAAGTATAAGTTTTAAAGCTTTTTTTTATAATTTTTTGTTTTTATTTTTTAAAAAGTTTTTTTGTTGCTTTTTAATTATTTTGTTTATTTAGTAAATATTAGTTATTTATATTTTGCTATAAAATTTGTTATAATATATAATGTTTTTAAAAGCTATAGTATTAATAATAAACATTTTTATAAGTATTTTTTTTTTATATTATTTAATTTTGTTGCGTTTTATTTAATATAAACTTTGTGCGTTAAACTGCTATTTAATAAAAATATTTTAATTTTAAGTTTATTTAACTTTTTGTTTAACAATAAGTTTAAGTAAAAAAAGTATATTATTTATATTTTGTTTTATTTTTGTAATACTTTTTATAATTAGGTTGCTTTGTTTTATAATAATAATAACTTTTAGCTAGTTATATTAAAAATTGTTAGCTAATATAACTTTTTGCTGCTTTTTTTTTTTTTTTTTTTATTAAGCTTAGCATTTTTTTTTTTTTTTAAATTTAGCTAGTAATTAAAGTGCTTTAGCTATAAGTTAGCTTTATTTATAAAAATATAGTAATTAAGGTTATAATTAATTAGCAAGCTAAGCAGAAATAAAAGTTTACGCTATTTGCAATAAAAAAAAATGTTGTATTTTTTAAACTACAGCTTTTTAAAAATAATATTATGTTATATATTTAAAACAAATGCTAGTATTTATTAAAAAGCTTGTTTTTAAATACTTAGAATAACTTTTAGGGCTTTATAAATACTTTGGTTATTTTTGCTATTATATTTTATTATATTGTAAGGTTTAAATTGTGTAATTATATATAGTTGTAGCAGGCAAATAATTTTAGCTGCAAGTTATATGCTTATAAATATATATAAGCCAGCTTTTATATTTTTAAAAAAGTTATTAATTGTTAAAAAAAGTTTATTTTTTAAATACTTATTTGCTATGTTTTTTTTTTACGTTATAATTTTGGGGCATACTTTTTAAAAAAAAGTTTAACTTTTTAAAAATTATTTTTTTGTTTGTTTATTAGCTTTATTTTTTTTGTTTTTTTTTTTTAGCAGCTAAAAAGTTTAATATGTTATAAAAAGCAAAAATTATAGCTATTTAAGCTTTTTAATTAAACTTTTTAAAACAATTTTTAGTAATATGTTTAAGCTTTTTATAGTTAAAACATTTTTTTTTTAAAATTAGCTTTTTTATTTTTATAAAGGTTAAGTTATATATTTTTGTTTTAAAGTTGTTTAAGCTAGTGTTAAAAGTGTGGGCAAAGCAATTAGCTAGTTAAACGTTATTAATAGCGTTGTTGTTTTTGTTGTAGGTAGCTTTTGTATTTGCTATAGTGTTTACAGTAATGTTTTTGGTTTTATAAGCTGCGTTGCGTTTTTTATTGCTAGCATGCAAATAGTATGTAATTTAAATAGCGTAATAAAAAAACTTGTTATAAATGTTATTTTTAAAGTATTTTAAAAAGGTTTTTATAGTTAAGCAAACTAAAAAGCGGTTTTTAAACTTTTTTTTTTATTTGTTTTTTTAAAAACCGGTTTTGCTAGTAAAACAAACAAAATTGTTTTTAAACTTAACAAATTTATTAAAGCTATAGTTGTTTAAGTGCAGCTTTTTTTATGCTTTTTTAAACTTTTTAATAGCGTTAATATTATAGTAATTATTTTATAACTATTAAAATAAAGCTTTTAACGTTATAAATTAATTAAAGTAAATATTTGCTAAATATAGCTAAATATAATTAGCTATTTTATTGCTAAAATAAGATTTAATATTAATTATTTTAGCTGCATTATTAATAAATTAGTTGTTATTAATTATAAATTAGTTTTTTATTTTTTTATATTATATTTTAAATTTGTTTTTATTTTTATTTTTGTTATTATAAAAAATTAATAATTTGCTAGTTTAACTTAATTAATTAATTAGCAAAGCAATTATGTTTAAATATAGCATTGTTAAGTTTTTTAAAAAAGCGGTTTATTATAGCTTTATTATTAAGTTAGGCTTTTAGATTTGTTAAAAAGTTTTTATTTTTATTAGCAGCTTGTAAAGTTTTTAATTGTTTGATTTTTTTGTTTTTTTTTTAGCATAAAAAACAGCTTTAATTAATAAAGATATTTATTTAAAATTTAGCTTATATAAAAAGTTTGTATAAATTTTAAGTTTGCTAATATAATATTTGTATAATAAGCATATAAAGTTTAAACTTTAGCTAAAATATGTTAAAGTTATTTAGCAAAAATTAAAACTTAGCTTAGTTTATAAGTTCGTTAAAGTTAAGTATAAACTTTTTGCATTTTTTGCTAAAAGCAGTAAATAAAAAAGCAAAATTATTTTTTTTTAAATATAATGTTACTAATTGTTTAATTAAATTATTACTTTTTATATTAAGCTTTTTAAAGCTATTATAATACTGTTTTTTATTTGTTTTAAAAGCTTTTATTTAATTATTAAATTTTATTATATAATTATAAAAGTTTTTATTTTTTTTATAATTGTTTTTATGTTTTAAAATTATAGTTTATATGTTTAAATGTTAAATGCTAAATAAAAATAAAAATTGTTGTTTTATTTTTATTTGCAAAACTTTGCTGTTGTAAAAAAGGTTTTATTATAATTTTGTTATAAAAAATTGTACTTTTTTGCAAGCTATAGCTTTAAGGGCGGCTTGCTTTTCTAGAGTGCGTAGTATAATAAGGTAAGGTTAAGTTAGGTTGAGTTAATAGTTAACTAGTTTAGTTAGTTAAAAATATATTAAAAAGTAGTTCTAATGTGCTTTATAAATAAATAAGTAATACGTAGATTGTTACGGTTAAGTTATTTACAAAAGGCTTGGCTTTGCAACAGAATACTTTACCTGCACCAAATCTACGTACGAAAAAAGGAAAAGGAACACTAGAAGAAATGTGTGTGTGGTGCGGCTGAGATCCGGTTGTGGGGCTGTGTTGCAGGTAGCATAGCCACTTAACCGTTACTTTTATATATTATATTTTTGATTTGCTTGCTATACGTTTGTTTTAATAAACTAAAACAATTATTATTAAAAAGCTAAAAAAAAGTAAAATAAATAAAAAAGCATATATAAAACAATAATTTTATTATTTTTGTAATAAAGTTTAAATTTAGTTAAATAATAGCTTTTATAGCTATTAAAAATAAAAAAACAATAAATTTTAATTAAACAGCTTTTAATATATTTATTAAAGTGCTAAATTTATTTAAAACTTTGTTTATTTGTTATTTAGCTATTATTGTTAACAACAATATGCTAATTTTTTTAATAATTAGTTGTTTTTACATTAAAAAAACAAATAATATTTATTAGCAACAATAATAAATAGCAAAACTGTTTACTTTTAAAAATTAACGCTTTAAATTACTATAACTTATTTTTAATTATTTTGCTAAACTATTTTAAGCTTTTTACGCTTTTTAACGCTTATTATAAAGCCTGTTTTATTAATATTATATTTAGCAATTATATTTTATATAAGCTAAAACTATATGTTTAATACGCTTAGATTTTTATATTAAGCTTTTTAATAATCGTATTTGCAATTAAAACGTGTTTAAAGCTTTAATTATTGCTTTATAAAGTTAAAAGCCTATTGCTTGCTAATAAACAGCGCGTTATAGTTACAAAGTAGTTAATTAGCTATATTTTTTATATTATTTAATTTAAAAAAAAATAAACGTATATTTAAATCTAATATATATTAAATTATTATATATTTTTTTAAACTTGTAAGTTTATATAAATTTAGCATAATATTGCATTATAAAAGCTAACTACGTTACTGTTAACAAAAAGTATTATAATCGATTTTATAAATAATAGCAGCAGCTTTAACATTTAAATTCAAGTTTAAATTTATAACTTAACTAGCTAAAATTATTTAATTTTTATTGCTTTTGTATAACATTATGTTGTTATAAAAAAAACGTAAGTTTAAAATAAAAATTATGCTAGTTAAGTTTAATATAGCGCTTGCTTGTCTATAGCGCTCGCTTATTAATTACGTTATATAATTTTTATAAAATAAAAAAAATTAATTAAAATAAGAAACCTATTTTTTTTAATTTTTTTATAAATAATAATTAATATTGTTTCCGTTTTAGTACTAGTTTCGCATTTTTCTGATTTTTTTCCGGCTTTTAATTAATTTATTAAAAAAGTGGGGTAATAAGAGATTTATATGGAAACTACCCTATAGTGCCGATAAGTGTAAGTGGCCCGCGGCCGTACGGCCCGTAGCCCATGCGGTCTTCTTAGAGAGATCGGTAGAACGATAGACCGAGTGATCCCTAGTATAAATAGGTCTGTTTTCTATAGTAGTTTACAGCCTAGAACTTGGACCTTAGACCATCTGATTACACTATTATCTGATCGCTTTCGGTGAAAGCACTGGTTCCTTTCTTCCAATTGATCACTCTCCACTCCTCCGCGAGATTATTCTTATGACGGAGGGAGATACACCCTGGCTCGCGATCAATTTACAAGCGAATGACACTAAATCGGCCAACACGTTTGATGGCTGGGGCAAGGTCCCCATTCCAACACTTTTGAGGTTACGGATTCTAGTTCGAAGGAATCAATCGATCTTTCATGGCTCAGTCGGTGACTATCAGATCACTAAGTAAAAGGAACCCCTAAAACCCTGCGAGTTCGAGGTCTTTCATAAGCAGAATCCAAATCTACTTTCCAAACCTTATGGCGCTCATCATGAATGATATTGCCGGCAATCCGGTGGACAGTACATCGGTTATAGGTTTCTTCTTAGAAAGTTTCATTTACAGAGTGAAGGTCAGTCACAAGTAGGACACTGCTAGGTAGAAGTATAAGATAAGGTCTTAATATTATTAATTCTTAAGCTTCTCTTTTAGAAGTTAGGAAGGTTTTTCTCTTTATATATCTAAATAATAAACTAGTTTTACCTAGGTGGGTAGCATTTACCCCGCTGCTACACTATCCTTTGACATTTCTTTTTATAATTTTTTATTATCATTGTGTTCCGATTCCTTACAGCCGCCCTTGACCCCTTTCTTAATATTTGGGTTTGTGCGGGTCCATTTTTAGGTGATTCGTATTTTTATGCGATCTTACTCTTTAAGATCTATCCTGGTGCTGACTCAAAGGCATTAATGTCAGTTTATTGGTTGTATCATCGCCCCTTCTCTCTCCTTGATTTGGGACCCAATCGAGAGATTCATATCCACGAAATAATAAAGAATGTTATGGTACAAGGAGGTCATATACTTAGATCGGAGAAGTTTCACAACCGCGAGCCTCGCTACGTTGAGTACCGAAGAGCATTCTTGTCAAATTTTCGCAGCACTTAAACAAGAAAATACAGCGTTATAAAGACAAGCGGTGTTGGTAAAAGCAACCAATGCTAGCGGCCTGTGATTCCTATTTTTAGCGGACATTTTATTTTTATAGAGGGGTATAAGCACGCCTCAGCGAACTTTAGTTTCTATGATTTCACGAGAGATTGGCTCGTTTCATTATAGCTGATTCATCTATGGCCGATTAATGTTTAAAGATAATCTAGTTAGAATTCGATTAACCTCTATTTAACAGGGTTATGCCAGTTTGCCAGTATCTCAAACAGAAGTCCGTGCAGGTGTAATATTCAATTGTTTGCCCTTCCGTGGGATATACTTTGCGGCGTTGTCGGTGCGTCGTGAACTTTGGATGAATTTTGTTGTATCAACCAGAAAAGCTACGGGTGACAAAATGAGCCAGACCCCTGGAGGGTGAAATACTAGGTATATGAGTGTTTCATTCAACCTAATGAAGGGGAATACATGATCAGGATGTCAATGCTCCTATATGCCCCTTTGTCCTGTACGGTACATGAAATGACCTCTCGATATAGTTCACTTTCAACACATCATGCCGGTACAATAATTGCCTAGCTCACAGAGCCCTTAATCTTGGGCATAGGATAGCATTATATCGGCTCGATGTTAATGCGAGCCTCTGGAGCCTCTCGTATGTGATCTATCTTTGAATGAAGGGGTTAGCTAGCTTACAATCTGCGAAAAAAACTTCTTCGCGGCGCTAAGAACAGGTATATTCAATGATGATTCTGCCACACCTTCCGGGATGGAACAAAGAAGGTGCTGTGTACATACGCGGACGTATCAAGTGGCGATAGATTAGGCTCTTTGCGTAACAACAAATGTTTATCACCCCCCACCCCCCCTATACTCAGTTCATGACAGATTCAAGTGAAAATCACGTTTGGCGCAGAAAAAACACCTTTCCCATAATTTACTTGGGTGTTAAATACAAGTTATGTTGCGATAAGCTCACGCAAACGTCTAGGAGGTACCTTATTTGAAGCCTAACCTTAGATCGGGCCCCGCAGCCGGCATGACCAACCCCCCCATCATAAGTCCATTGAATTATGTTTATCAACAGAAGGAGGCGTACCGTGCTGTATTACGCACTGAGGAATAAGTCTGAGTACTGCAGAGAGAGTTAGCACCTCTACATTTTACAGAAAGCCCGCGCAGGGCGAGATACTCAGCAACTAAACTTTCCTAACCTCCCTCATTCCAACGCAATACAGACGTATTGATCTCCGGTACGTCACCAATAAAATCTCCGTAAACAACGTACACAAGATTTTTCTTCAATCAATAATTCAGCCCCGTCTGAGGCAAATCATCATGCCTTACGAAGAAATCACCAGAGCCGGCGTCAGCTATGCGGATGGCAAGTTCTATCCGGTGCCGGACCCAGTCTTCCAAGCTTCTTCCCAACTCAACTATCCCAAACTACGCGATGAGATGCACGCGGGTGATGAAGCGAAAGCTATCGAAGCTGCGAATAAAGAGCGGAAGTCAGAGCGGTCGAAATTATGCGATGACTATCTGAAGACTCTCAAGCAAAAGAAAAGGGCTCAGGTATATTCGCCGGTCGGACCTACATCGTAGACTGTGAAGAAATCGAGGCGCAATGGCCTGATCAGGCAGATGACTTGAGCCTCGATATTCATGAAGCGGATGAGCCTGGGATCTATGAGGCATCCTTGAAGGAGTTATGATCATAGGTGCAAATAAAATGACTGTCGAACAGTATTGCTCTCGGATGGATAGCAGCAGCGATGACGAGAATGACAGTTCGGAAGACGAGGTGGACAACTCAGAAGACGAAGGGAGAACGGGGTCCAAGAGGAAACATCCAATTACAACCCCCAAAAGCTGTGGCCGTGGCCAGCCGCCCAAGAAAGCCAAGCCCTCGGCTTCACAATCTCAGGAGTACCACCTAAAGCTAAGATTTGCTGAAACGATGGAGGGAATGATCTATTATCAGCCCGAAAATGGTACGATCACGTTCCAAGGCGAGAACACGGCAAGCTTTACCGGAAAAGCTAGCATCCCTTGCGTAGGCACAGCCGTATCCTTCACGGCGCGAAAGACCTCGGATTCAGCTAGACAGAAATGGAAAGAGTGGTCTGATTACTCTGAAGCCGCATACGAGGCGGCACGAGTTAGACGATTGGTGCTAATCGAGTCTTAGGAATGGAACTCAGGCATAGATTGTGTATGAGCATTGACGGGGCACAACGTGAGCTCCTTCAATACATCCGCTTTAACTTTTTACCCCCCCTCCCCCCCTCACGCCACGGCAGCGGCCTGGAGATAATTTAATGTAGCTGATTTTATTAATGACACACTCCTCATCATAACTGCATCATGATCACTTAGTTACATCTCTCGAGTCCCGATCGAGCGAGTCAAAACTGTGATAGCATTGTAGAATCCTCCCACTTCCAACTTTATCTGTGTGAAATGCTCTTCTCAATACGCGTTTTTCAGTGAAGAAACGAAAGAAATATTATATTTACGGATTCATCTGATCAAATATTGTTCAATGCTTAGCTCATTGGGGCCGTCCGCAGCAGAGCAGGCTACCACCAGGAAGCACATGTTTCCCCCCTAGGATGGTAGATTTGGATCTACTCAGGGGGGTAGCAATAATTTACTTGACAGCTTAAGAGACTCGGTTAAGTGAAACTTGGAACTGACAATCTCACAAAATAGTGCCATTTCCCAGTCGTTACTACATGGGGGGAATAGGGTGAAAGGGCCGAAGTTGAAAGAGGTCGCGTGACCTAGTCATCAAATTCAGACGAGCCGACGATCGCCCTTGCACCCCTTTAATCTGTGGAGTTAGAAATAACTTCAATCTTCATCCGATAACTACAAATGAAGCAGGCTCCGAATCGCTCGATTTCTAGTCGAAAAGAGTATAATTATCCCATTCTTGACATGTTACGCCCTTGAAATAGGGGTGATAAGCTCTAGATCTATTACTACAATAAATATATCTTGTCAGAGTTTAATCGAGCCAATACCTCAGTGCTATTATGCTATATATCGGCGTGAAGGGCCGCTGAGATACTAATCAAGTATGTACCCTAACTCAACAAGCTGTGAAGACGCGCAACCTGCCTAGCCATGAAGGTTTATGGCTAAATGTAATGTCATCAGCATTCAAGATCTTACCATATACAATGTCATCTCTACCAACTAACTACCAGGCTATATAACCTTATAACCAGAAGCAGGAATAGGCCCATCTATAACTAGATTATGTGTTGTAAAACAGCTTTCTGCAGGGCGGATAGGAAGGTTGCATATCGCCAAAAACTAGGTATAGGGGTAAAGTAAATATTAGTTGTTGCGCAAGGAGCGTAAAAATAAGTGATCCAATAATCTCTATTATACACAAGGTCTTCATATTCTTTGTCCTAGAAGGTGTGGCAGTAGGTGACAGGCTCAATCATAGCAGGAGGTAGTGGTTCCAGCCCTCGGCTTGCAACTCGTATCTTAGCAGAGGCCACGTGGGGAATTCTGAGGTTCTCGCGCAACAATACATACCCATTGTAAACCTATAGCCAATGCTGTCGGATCTTCTGTAATTGTAATATATACCAAGAATCACATGTCAAGTTCGTGCTAGGTATTACCAAAAAGTTTTATTCAAAGTCTTGTTAGATCCATAATACTAGGGGCAGTTTTAACTATATCCTTACAAATCGGTAAACTGTCCTAGTTGCTGATTACTTCTATTGTAGATTCTAAAGGAACGCTAAAGGACTTTAGCCAAGCGTAGCGCCTTACTATGCAGCCTACGCTAGGTGATGCCGGAGCCGAGAAGCTAGGTCAACGGAATTTTCTTTCAATTACATACAGACTATCCTTGGCGGCAAGTGCCGGCACTCTGCTATAGTGTGTAGTGTTTATAATTCCACTAGCCATCAATAGTCTGGACAGGACATGCAGTCATGCTTACGCCATTGCACGCGTAGATACATTCGGTTAGAAGAAGGATTGCTATCATTTTAAACCCCGATTGGATATGACCCGATCAAAACAACATGTTCCCTCTTTGATATCGTAGGAGCTTGCTAGTGGACTCTAATCATACAAACTGCTCGGGCAGGAATCAAATAGAGAGCCGAGGGACGGCGTATTTGAAAACGTTATCTGGATCATATTTCTTCTTCAACTCCACCAGCTTGTCGTAGTGCGATCCATATATCTTTTTGTGGTCTGAATCCTCGTCGGCGAGAAGCGACACGTAGGAAGACTCAAGCACGTTCTCCGCGTCGACTTCCTTGAGTTCCTGTATTAGTCCGCGCGACCACTCGGCGCCCTTGACTTCGAGGTCTTGCACGCCTGTCATGGCGACGAGCTCGACCATGAGATGATCGACTCGGGAGCCGAATACAGATTCCGTGCTGGGCGCTGGCGCGCGAAGGCTGTGGACTGATATCGCAATACCGCCACCAGGGATAAGACTTGTATACTTGGCGAGTACCTCGGCCATCTTGGTTGAATACTTGCCTAGGTTCAATGTGTAGCCTCGCCCATAGGAGCCGTAAACCACTAGTGTCTCGTTAAACGCGGCGAAAGCCGACACAGACTTCGGTTCCGGATTGTTCAAGATGCAATTGCCCAGGGCGGCAATCTTACCAAACCATTTCTTACCCTCCTCCTGGTCAGAATCGGCCCACGTAGCCCCGATTGCCAATACCTTTCCCAAACCAGGTAGTTCGATCCCGAAGGGTTGGAGCTGGAGGGCCCGAGGGAGAGGCTCCTCTGCAACTAACTTTTCATACCCCTCTGCGTAGGTGGTCCATGCGGTTTTCAAATCACTAGATTCGTAGATCAAAAGAGTTGTGAAGAGCTGTGACAGCGAACGATCATTCTTAGTATAAGTTCACCACCGGCTCGCAAGGAATCAACCTACCTCCTTCAGTGGATAGACCTTGATTGTCAACTCGACAATAACGCCAAAGATTCCACCACCACCCCGAATGCCATGTAGGAGCTCAGCATCCGCCTCAACAAGCTCGCCTTTGGCGTTGACTACCTTGGCGCCGACAATCTGGTCAACACCGAGGCCATGACTCGTAGAGAAGGGGCCATACCCGCCAAGGGTAGCCCAACCCACATAGCCCACGCTAGCAACAGTGCCCCTGCCCTCGGTATGTCAACAATTAGCTAGGGATCCCAGTGCCGATATGACATCAGATAGTGTACAAGCCGATGTTTGTAGTGTACACTATACTATAAGATATGGGGGAGACTAAGCACTCACACTGGCGTGATTAGTCCTCTGGCATCCAATGCCGCGGCTAGGTCTCGGAAGATAATGCCTCCGCCTACGGATGCGGTCTTCTCATCTGCGCTAATGTTGACATACTTGATGTCTCGCAGGTCAATAGATAGAGCACCGGCGACTTGGCTCCGACCAGCGCAGTCGTGGCCGCCACTTCGCACGACAAAGTCAACACCGTTCTTCGTGCAGTACTGGATTAGAGCCTGAACATGTTCAGGGTTCTGGGGACGCGCGATGGCGAAAGGGACGTCTGCATCCCGCTTAATGAAACAGGCGCGTGTAGCCTCAAAGCTCGGGTCAGAGGGGGTAATGATCGGAAGCCCCGGGTGCTGCGCCGTGAAGGCAGCAGTTAGGTCGGAAGCCATTGTGATATCCTCGTCGTTAGATGAGAGGAACTTCGTAGTTCTACGGGATCCGTGAGATTAATTATTCAAAGACGTTCAAGACAAAAAACTGTAGGGATGTACGGTAATGTAGAGAGTTGGGTCAGTGATTCTGTGCTGTTTACTTGTAGGCAACATCGACTGCTTAGCTTACGAGGGGTCGTAAGATGAGGGGTTAAACATTGGGGAAATGCGGTGGTGAATGGTGGCACAGCATGCTCCTTTGCTCAAACAAAGGATTCGCAATGAATGCCGTATGCTACCTAGGTCATCTACACTATGTACTACGTAAATAGTTACCGGATACTGTGAGGGTAGGTTGCGTTGCAGTAGTCGTGGCTTAGAAATGTCGTAGTGTACACGCTCTTAGGCACGTTTCGCCCCCAATCTTTGCATGATGCAATAACACAATACACCACACTACCCCTCCAAAGAAATACCAAATCGGAATTGCATTCCGTAATTCTTTTGAAACGGTTTACGCCTCTTTGCATTATTGCCGCAGACCTGCATATGCTACACAAGTAAGCCGGCACTGCAGCTCTTAGCGTCGGGATGTGAAGTAGATGGTACTCATACTATATACTGGCGCGTCAAGAGGAGTAGCATCGCTTACCCCTATTTACTGTAGCAGTGTCTGTTACGGTGACATTCAACCAGCATGCGTGGTCGGTGTAGGAAGAGGACTGGAATAACCAGGCTGGCGGTACGCATTTTAGCGCGTGTCGCTTCTGTACACTATAACTACACATTAGTAGTAGTAGTAATGTCTGCTATGTCGGTAGGTACCCCCAAATGGATCGTCTTCCGGAAGGAGTTTCGTCAGCGTACATGATGCAACCTAATAATTGCCGAACTTTCTTGATGTTGTGACCGCCCACTGTCATGCCATCTTTTGACTCGGGGGACGCCATCTAGTGTAGACTATCAATCCTGCGAAAGTGATCCCGACAAGAGACGCCTAAGAGACGCCTTCGAGAACTTTAGCTAGCAAAATATCTCATACCTACTAGAAAATATCTATGCATGGAACTTTCAGACGGGTCCTGTATGCATGGTACCTAACTGGCCTACACCTGCCACAGGACCTAGAATGTGAATACAATACATGCTACCTAGACAATTACTAAGTACGGCATCGGTTGTCCAGTACGGTTACCGATTCACCGCGGGGCATTAACGGTACAATTCCGCCGCCACTTCGCGTAAGAAATGCGCCGAATATGAGCCGCCGCTCGCATGTTTAACTCATTGCATGGGTCTCTTGGCGAAAGCTGTACCCTGCGCTAGCGTCCGTTTCTGTGGTAGTGTAGTGTATGAGATAGGTGGCACAGTGTCCGCTGGATTGACCAGTAGACGTGAGAAATACTCATACAGCCACCGCCTCACACATACTAGAACCTGGATCGGCAAGATCATCTGAAGGACATGATCTGTTTTCTATGACGGTAACGTGCACAATATATATAATATGCATATATATATATATATAGATCACTGTAGTGCCATGTAGCCACTCACGGCGTCTGCATGTCTTATCACTCACATTGCTACACACAACATAGCCATTTGGTTTTAAATAGCTTATCCCGACTTCCGCTACGCCCCCAAAGCAATACTATGTATGCTTCCGTTACAATTGCTAGTGTCGGAACTTAAAACCTGCTCGGCTATAGATTTCCTATTACCAACAGAGTCAGCTTTTAGCGCAGCACTAGCATTTACTAACCTACAGTAGTACCGTACGGGGACAGCTCAACTACCTACTTAGGTAGGTAGTATCGTGAGGCAGAGAGAGGATAGGTATGTCCATAAGCAGGATTATGAGGGTTGAACTAGCGTTGGATTTTCGGCTTAGGAACAGATCTACACTCACGCTCTCATGCAAAATCGTTTTCAGAATACAAAATTAGATACAACATTCTACGCGAGGTTGCAAGGTGGAGGTACTATTACATAATACATTACAGAATGATATGGCTACCAAAATCGATAGTATGCGGGCTCATCCTTGCAATGTCTAGCATTTTGGCCTTAAAATACCAACCAATTATCGCAGGGACCTGTGGTTTCTCAACGGTGGATTTCATTAGGTTAGGATGGTGTAATAGTAGATTGCATCTCTCAAGCATGCTATTTACCCCCCTGTACACTAGATATGAATGACAGCGGCACAGACGCCAATGAAGGCCGAATAGTTAGTCCCCCTGTGGATATGAATAGTGGCGGTAGTGTGCATGCTAGTATCAAGGGGGGAGGCCTATTCCCAAGCAAGTATAGCAACCAGTGTAGGTACGCGAAGACAAACACAAGGGTCCGACGCAATCACGGCACTTCGTCACCGCCCTTCAGAGGCGTCAGACGATGGCTAGCTAGACCTTGAGTAAGACGTAGCAAACACGGAGGCTTGGGGCTGGTTTTCTGCCTTCTTGGCTTGCTCCCTCGGAGAGGTCCTTTTCAACTCTTTCCTAATCCTTCCCGGGAGGAATGGTGGGTTGTACCGCTAGTAAATATCAACGCGGTGAGAGCTGACTAGGTACAACCCGTGTATTAGTGTATACAGAAAGGTATAAGACGTGTTTAGCATCTTTTCATATTCCAAGGCAGAACTAGCTGTTCTCTTTACATTCTATATATTTGTTGTAATTTTCTCTATTTTTTTATTGCCATCTTTAACAGCCCGGGTCGGGCACAACAGCCATGAACGTTTCCAGAATAGCTCTCCAAAGACTAACACCGTCGGTGCGGTGCTGTCTCAGTTCCTTCGATAAACGGGTCATCGGTGGATCTTTCCAGTCCCTTCATGCTTCGCAGGCGAGGCGAACGGAGACAAGTAACAACGGACGATCGGTGGCACCATCAAACCGCTTGACATCCGGAGGATCTCGCAGTCTACACAACACATCAACTCTCCTAACAACATCAGATGGAGGACTTCAGGCCTCCGTAGCGAAGTACCCACCGTGGTCACCCCCGGTCAAGGGGATTCTGTCTAAACTGCCCCTGTCGTTGGTACCATACGCTGAACTTTCCCGCATCGAAAAGCCGGGTGGACTATATGGGTTTTATATGGCGTATTTAATAGGATTGAGCTACGGAGCGTGCATTGCCACGCCAGGCCCAGCACTGGCATTTGTTGCCGTGACAGCCGGAAAACTACTAGTCTACAACGTCTTTCTGCGCGGCGCCGCATGTACCGTTAACGACATTTTAGACCGCGAATATGACAGGCAAGTAGCGCGGTGCAGGAGTCGGCCGGTAGCCCGCGGCGCCGTTACTCCTTACCAGGGATATGTCTGGTACGGTTTACAGACGCTGGGTGTTGGGGCCGTCATCGCGACTCTACCTAACCCCCTTACTATGCTCGCCTATGCCGTCCCGATTCAGCTGAGCGTCAGCTTATATCCTTTGGGAAAGCGCTTCACCGACTTCCCCCAGCTGATCCTTGGTGCACCAATCGCCGGAGGCGTACTCATGTCAGCTGCTGCAATCGGAGTAGACCCGTTTATCACGCCTGCGACGGCGGCAGCTACCGCTTCGCTTTTCATGTCGCATTACATCTGGACGACGATTTTCGATTATGTAAACGCCTGCCAAGACACGGCTGACGACATCAAGGCGGGTGTGCGTAGCATGGCGGTGCTTTATCAGAATACCGATGCCTTTATCACTGTGATGGGGGCGGCGCAAGTCGGTTGTCTAATCGCAACCGGGGTGCTGGCGGGGTTCTCGCCGATATATTTTATTGGCGCGGCAGGTGGAAACGCGCTGTGGCTGGCCGCCATGGTGAAAACGGTGAAAAGATCGAGGCCTGACATCTGTGGTTGGTGGTTCGCTTGGGGAGGATTACTGGTCAGTGGGACGACGGTATTGGCTCTCCTGGCAGAGTACGTCGGCGGCTCAGGGGCTGTGGAACAACATGTGGAAAGGGAGGCCGTCGAAATTTGAATCAGTTACACATTGTCTCACAACTAAGCCACCATTGCGGTAATCGACTACATATGCATGTATCCCTTTGTTCCAGTCACCGAAGTTTGCGGGCGCAAGCTCCTCTTTACAGTCCAGACGTTCCGATAAGAATCCGCCACGGAAGAGTTGCCCAAATCAAGTCATCAGATCCCAGGGGTTGATGTGAACCCTACATAGTACATATAGTAGTACACTACACAACAACACTAATATACTTTCTATCATACACTATCAAGATATTCACTCAAGAGCCCTGTCCTCATATCCCTGACTGATTGGAGGATATCCTCATGTCTTCGACCGAAACAGGCTCTCACAACGTGCTATCTACTACTAGTAGTAGATACTGCAAGGATTAATGGTGGGGTGACGTTATTATTAGCCTATAGGACCACATGGTGCATCACCTGCATGTAAACCATGTAGAGTAAACCAATATTGGATGGATTACTTGTACTAGTACGCGTCTCTCCCCGCCTCTCGAATAAGGTAACCTAACCTACGGGAGGGGGGTAATCTCTGAACCGATATTCACTCTTTCATGTTTCAAGGGGAGATCTCTCTTACCCCTGGCGGCCTTTTCGCTTCCTTCATCTGTAATTACTTTGGGTGCGCACATGGTATATTTCTCTAAAGGGAATTCGATTGAACGAGCTATGCCACCCCTGTAGGAACTCCAAGCAATACGCACAGCTAGCAACTTTGCGCGACGGTTGGCAGCTCAAGATAGCACGGCCCCGAAGATTTACTACTTGAATTATACTATACTATAGTACAGCTGCTCCATGCACCGCACCCACCTAACAATAATGGATTACTATCCGCCCCTCATGTATCTAAGATTGAAGGATCGCTACTTCGGTTTTCATGGCATAAGATCGTTACTCGATGTATAGTCTATCCATCATTACGATACAACAAGACCCCGGAAGTGGGCTAATGAGGAGACAGGCAAATGAGATGCTCCAATAGTCGTGATCGTTCCCCGCCTGGAGAACGTTGCAACACCCGCGGGTTCGCGTTCTCGCCTCCTTTTGGTTCAGCTCGTGCTCGCCACGTGTTCGTGTTGCTTCCGCCCCCCCTGGTCGAAAGCTTGTTTGCATTCTATCTAGTCTAGACAGTCGAGAGCTGCTTCTCTTCTTATAACAGTCAATGATTGGGACCTTGGTTCGGTTTCCGTAGATCTTTGTCCTGTCCTCGCATGGGTCGATGCGTAAAATGCACGTAAAGCAGTTTCTCATTGGCGCGGGCCTTTTCGGCGTCAGCTTGTCGGCGTTCAATTGCACGAGCAGCTGGGCCAACTCGCTCAAATCAGAACTCTCGTCCAAAACCTCAATTCAATGCACCGGCGACAACCAACGATGGAGCGACTACGCCGCCCCCGTACCTGGCGCGGCTATTACGGTTGGCGAAGAGAACGATGTTGCTAAGGTTATCGCAGCGGCCAGCAAAGCGAACATCCCGTTTCTAATCCAAAGTGGCGGGAATGGATGGGCGGACACTTTCACGCTTGACTCGAAAGGCATAATTATCGACATGTCAAACCTAAAGACGATCACCTTTAACAAGAATAAAACTCAAGTGACCTTCCAAGCTGGTGCTACGAACAAGGATGTTATCAACGCCGCTTGGGACAACAACGCACGTGTCTCAGCTAGCACTTGCAATTGTGTTAGCGTGCTTGGGGCAACCCTTGGCGGCGGACTTAGCAGGACTCAAGGTGTTTATGGTCTCAACATCGACAACCTCATCAACCTCAATGTTGTCGATGCCAACGGGACCAAAAAAACCGTCACTCCGAAAAGCAACCCTGAATTATGGTGGGCTTTGACGGGCGCGGGCGCCAACTTTGGCGTTGTCACCTCAGCTACTTATAAAAGTCACCCTATACCTCAAGCCAATAACACCGCTTGGACCGGTCTTCTTATCTTTGACGAAAGCAAGCTTGAGGAAGTTATTACCGCAATCGATGAGCTCACTCTGGAACCAGAGATGCAAATGGACATCTACTTCACAGCGAATCCTGCCACCGGCCTGCCGGCTGTCCTCGTCCTGCCTTTCTACCTCGGCAGCGAGGAAGTGGGAAGGGAAAAGTTCGCGTCCATCTTGGACATCGGGCCGCTTGCCGACGGTACAGAAGTGATCCCTTACAACACCTGGAACACGGCCGGTGATGCGTTCTGCACACAAGGCGGGCGCAAGCCGTCGTACACCACCGCGCTTAAGACAATGGACCCGGCAGCGTGGCGCAATGTTTGGAACGAGTATACGGCGTTCTTCGACCAAAACTCAGAGGCTAACCTGACAACTATCTTGACCGAGTGTTACTCAACGGCCAAGACGGCGAAGTCGGTGACGAGCGGTGACTCTTCTTCCTACCCATTCCGTGATATTAAGTGTTACGCCATCACCATCCCCTGGTATACTAGCCCAAGCCTCGACAGTGATGCGCTCCAATTTGGCCAGAACATCAGAGGCTACTTAGCCGACACAGCAGGAACAAGCAGCCCCAGCTCGTACGTTTGGATCCTTCTTATCTGTACTAATCTATAGTTGTGTGCTAACTCCGTTTCTAGTTACATCAATTTCGCACATGGTGATGAACCGTTATCCCAGATATACGGATCCAGTTTGTCCAAGTTGCAGAAGCTAAAGCTGAAATATGACCCACAGAAGCGCCTCAACCAATGGTTCCCCCTGTCATAGGGAAGAGGGAGATATAACAATTGTTTAATTAGTTAATTGAGAAGTTGTATAGTTATCAATACCAACATAATTATGAACCAAGACGCCAAGTGTTCCATAGTAGAGTCTGGGTATAGGTTTATGATGAATACTTATTGCTGTACAAAGAGCCTAAGACCAACTAAACAAGTAATTTCCGCGATATGTCGCACACCTTCTTTTTCTAGATGGTGCGTCAGTGCCATAGAGTCGCAGTACTGTAGCAAGGGCGTCGCAAGAGACACAATTAGTTTGAACTTGTGCTGCGCTACTAGACTAGTTGCTAGGATTTCACTAGCGTAGGATTGTGTACACTAATAAGATATGCATTCATGGCATTGCACTGTTCAATAATACTAGTATATACTACAGTATGTACTTAGTATGTTTTCTTTACCTTCCAAGTTCGTCCAAGGAGAGTTCGCGATGGTTCCGCTATATGTCTCCCACGTGCGCGCAACGACCGAATGGTACCCTGCTGGACACTGGGGTTCTTTATAACCCCTGTCTCGTCTTATGTATGTAGTATTTAATCGCGCAAATGCTAAACCTCCTATGTATGACTAAGGTAAGCATTGAATCGCAACTCTGGTGAACAATAAGAAGGCTAATATAGTTCCTAAGAGCTAGCGTTGAGCGACGGGAGGATAACGGAGAGGCGACGGCCGGTTTTCGAGGGGGGCTATAGTGTACATAGTAATGGTTCGAGAGTGAACTAGAGCTGGCTTTGGCAAGGTATAACTCAACTACCTAGTCTAGGTTAGTGCATGCCTATCTTTTAAACTACACATGTACATAGTGAAGTACATATGACGGAATTATCCAGAGCCCTGGCCTAGCGCGATTAGATGTATGGTACTTATTAACCTAGTGTTAATCAGATCACAATGTAGCCAAGCCTCTAAACTAGTGTAGAGACTCCTACTAAGATTCATCAAGAGAGATCTACAGTAGCCAACTAGATAGGTAGCCGGCGGCATCTTAGCTAGTAATTAGGTATAGAAACAGAAAGCGTTACAGACGTGAACCGCCCTAAGCGTTTATTTCCGACAGGTAACCTCTAAGTGGGTGGTGTACGCACGTCTAGTTCTACATTTTTATTCTAGGCAATGATGCGAGAATCACGAATTACGTTCCTTCTGATGCGCGTCCCAGGCATCATTAGCCGTCTTGGTTGCATCGAAGCCCCAGAGCCATTCCTGAAAGAATGGATCGGCTAGTGGGTTAGGATAGCCAACTGTAGGGGTCTCGTGCAGGAACCGTCTATCGCGCTCTTCTTGCAGAGGGCCATCGGCCATTTGCCAGATCTCGCCGGTTCTCAGAGTCGCTCGGATGACATGCCCCGTCCGTTCTTTTCGGAGACGCTGGTAAATTCCGAGGCCTTCGTGTACCTGATCTTGGTTCCTGGCTTTGCCTAGGAGCTGGGCAAGGGTTGAAACGGACTCAATCCCTGCCGCCGCACCTTGTCCTCTAGAAAACAGGGGAAAGACTTGTCAATTCTTGATCATATGATAACTCCCCCTGGGTGAATTCAAGGGTTGGAGAGTAGAAGTGAAGAGCACTTTACTATGTATATGTGTATGCGTAAAATATGATGTGATATGTGATAGACTTACAAGTACGGTAGACCCCGGTGCGCTGCGTCGCCTACTATGCAGAATTTGCCCGCGTCATCAACCCACGGCGTGCTCTTATCATCGGCTACCGGCTCGAAGAACATCCAGCGTAGACAACTTGTACCGAGACTGAGGATCTCACGTAGGTCCGGCTCCCAACTGGTAAGTTTCGCCCGGAAGTCATCGAGGTCGACAGACTGCGCGCTCCAGAAGATATCCTTAGGGTCTTTCGACCATGGCCAGGTAAACGCTACGTTGAAGACGCCGTCGAGTCCGTAGGTAACGGCCTCGCATTCTGGCCCTAGCCACACTATAATATTGGGTTTCTCAACCAGATACTTCAAGTGTGGTCGGGCAATGATATCTTGTTCCTGTATTAAAATGCGATGGACAATCTTACCATGGGGAATAGCTTTCGGCTTATGCCCAATCAGAGCTGTCCGAACAACTGACTCCCCGCCATCTGCTCCGATGAAGAGGTCAGCGTGTATCGTCTCAGATGTATCAGCTAGCTTCAGGACCCCATGAGTAAGGTCAACCCCAGCTACATCGATCTTGATGCCGTGCCTGATCGTCACCCCCTGAGAGATAGCCTCATCATATAGCACCTGGCGGAGATCGGCGCGATGCAATGTGAGTAATGGGGCACCGTACTTATTAGCCGGTTCTTGGAGGTCTTGTCTATGAAGAACTTGGCCGGTGCTGTACGCTTTCAAGATAATAGAAAACGGAATGATAGACTTGGCCAGCATCTTCTCAAAGACACCAATCTCCTGCAGCACCCGCACTGCATTTGGATGTAGCTGGATCCCCGCTCCGGTATAAAGTTGTCTACTTTAGCGCAAGATCGTGGGAAATTGTGAGAGTTTACTCACAGTTTGCAGAGTTGCATCGCGTTCGAGAACCGTGACTTTGAAACCCTGGCGGCGGAGAAGAATGCCACCAGCTAGGCCAACAACGCCACCACCGATGATGCAAACATGGAAGTTGGGCTGAAATGTCGGGACCGACATATCGACTATTTCGGTCTTTCCGCCTCGTAGCACAAACGGAATATAATGTCGATCCGTAAGATAATACAAGAAAGATAAGGAGGTAAAAGGCTATTCTGATGATAGAGAAGCAATGGGCAGCCTTACGTGAGGTACTTGGATACTACGGTAGTTGACCATAGAGTATCTCTCGTTGCACACTGTACACTGTGACATGCATCCAGACGTTTTTCTTGCATATATGCTGCGTTTTAATGTAGGAAATAGGCGAGTCTGTGACTCCTCTCTCTCTTGCTTCTCTTGAATGTAGCTGCGGCCTGTGCCTTCAGAATCTTTAGTTAAGAAGCTTGACAGAGGGATCTGAGGGCCTAGTGTAAATGATCTTGGTACGTTGTGGCGTTATGGTTATGCAGCTAGTAAGAATTCAAGCTCGATTAGTGTGGTATTTCCGCACGCCACCTGATGCAGCAAAGAGAACACAAAAGATACATGCGTGAGAATATTCGCATTCAGACAGTGCAGGACACTACCGACCGTTACTGTATGTCCACAACATGATGCATTACAAATTGAAATGCATAATCCACGTTATTATACCATTAGGTACTGAATCCCACAATGCGACATAGTAGATGGAGTGGACTTAGGCCACATATCGAAGATTCCCATCCCCAATAGTTCATGCTTAGCTCGTCAAGAAGGCCCAAGTTTACCTAGGCTCACCGTCGTACGTTTTTTACGATTTTGGCCGTAGGCCGAGCGCCGAACGCCTCAAAACCATATACAGTCTAGTCGTCGTCTTCGGTATTCTCCACGGGCCGTTAACTTAGTATATTATGATGTCGGTTGTGAAAAGGAAGTGGAACGGCCATTTTAGCCCTTTCGAGTTTGACATCTCGATATGCTGGGAAGTCAAGGTCGCCAAGGGTCCCACGCGATTACTAAATAAAGATACTCTACTCTGCGCCACATATGGCCTAGCGAGGAATAGCTGCGATGACTGCATGACTAAAACCCACCCTTCGGTCTGCGATTCCAAGAGATACGACACAGACCTACCCCCCGTTTTCCCTTCTGACGGTATCGTTGGCTATAGCTTGGCTGGCTTGGCTGCCAATCACTCCCCCACCTTACCTTACCGCAAAGATATGCCGAGGACACGAAATGCGTTACTACAGTAGTGTACATGGCAGTAGTCTAGTGTATAGTGCCCCATGTCGACTTCCAGACATGAACACATGATTCTGTGCAAAGTGGCCCCGTTTCCAGATCGTTACGTTGTATCGACTAACGGTGTAGTATACACTTAGGGGAGTAACTTACTGCATCTACTGGTATCCAATACGAGTCCCTTGATCGGCAGTAGTACTTGGCCCTGTAACACGTGTTGAATCCTTTCTGTTTCGTCGCTTCTAGGTCCCTTCGGTATTATCGTACAGCGGACATTTGGCGCGATGATGCCCTTAACGGAGTGACACTTCAATTGAGGCATATAGCCCTAGCCATCCGAGCTAGACTAGTGTAGGCTTGTTACTAAGAAGACATGGTATCGATGTGGTGATATTTTAGACGCTTTATCCATGATTTTCGTTGGCCATTTGATACATAGGTACTCGACCAGTACATGTCTTTTCCCTCTTGCCTTTTACAACATTCACCCCACGTGTGTTCCCTTTTGGATTCCCTAAAGAATGACATACTCGTCACTTCAAGGCGTCTAGCACATCCGAATTCTAGGAAAAGCCAGTAGGGCATATCGTGATCCAAATCCCAATTGACAACGTTCGGGATCGAGATAGGGGCGACAAGCACTTCGCTTCTGATTAAAAGAGGAGGGACAGCCTCGATATCCGGTGCTTTCCGCTGCCCGAACGAAATACAGACCCCAACCCGCTCGCTATAGATTTGAAGAAATCTCCAAGATGGCCAACCCCTACTATGAGCCCAGCTACAACCCGTATCCGGCATCGGTATTGATCGGTACCGGAATTCTATTCATCGTTCTGCCTGTCGCTGCCGTCTCTCTTCGCTTCTATGCACGATTGAGCACCGCAGCTCGCCTGGGGATTGACGACTGGCTCGCACTCCCAGCTGTGATATTATGCGTCGCCATCGCAGTCGTACAAATCATCGGTATGCAGCTCAGGCGTCTATTTATCATAGATTCCATCAAATGTTTCCCTTACTAACACGAGTTTTGCAGCTGCAACAGCCGGAGGATTAGGCGGCCATCAACAGCTTGACGAGCATGGCCTCCCGGGCCATACGCCGCAGCTTTACGTCTACGAGAAGACGCGGTATGCATACGAAGTAATCGGGGCCGCAGGGCTCTGCTTCATCAAGCTCTCCGTTCTCTTCTTCTTCCGGAGAATCTTCCGCATCCCCATTTTCATCCTCGTCAACAACATCGTCATCGGCTTAACGGCTGCCTGGGGTATCGCATACGTCTTCGCCCTGGCTTTCCAGTGCCCTTCGCCGTCAACATTATGGGATAAGCTTGAATCCGAGTACGCCGCCCATGGCTGCGTCAATGTGCTCCCATTCTACCTCTCGTTCGCATTCACCGATCTGATTCTGGATGTCATCATCTTTATCTTGCCTGTTCCGCACTTGTACCGACTTGTTCTGCCCATGAGGCAAAAGCTTGGTGTCGCTTCTATCTTCTTCCTAGGTTCCCTGTTAGTATATCCCTATATCAATCTCGTAAATACGAGGAGGAGTAGAAATTCTATGAATGTTGGGACTAATTTTGAAATAGTGTTGTCGCAATTGGAATCACGCGTACTATTATCTATACCTGGGGTATGTAACCCCTAAATCTTTGTCCATCTTAGCTTAATAAGGCTACATCTCTCCTTTTTCGCCTATAAGCAAAAGACTAACTCAATCCGCCGCAGTCGTGGATTTCGCTAGCAACAGGCCACTACTGTGGTTCGGCGACCTCACCTGGTATTCATCAGGCGTTCTCTTCTGGCACTTAGCCGAAAATGCGATCGGCGTGCTCTGCGCCTGCATGCCGTCCTTCGCACCGCTCATCAAGGGTAGATTCACGGGCACGACTAAAGACAGGACTGGCCGAGCAGGCGATACAACAGGGAGCTCGAGCAAAGCGACTCCACTATCGCCCTATTACGAACGAATCGAAGATCAAAACCTCCTGCACCGACCCGGCAGCAGCGTACACGGGATCCCCGGCTTCGAAGAACACGCGCTCCGCCCGTTACCGAGCGATCGCAAGACGAGCAGCGAGCCGCGAGACGATGCTAGTTACCATGGTTCGGTACACGCCTTGTGATGGACGTATCGCGGCTTTGGTTTTGATACTGCGTTTTGATACCCCAGGAGTTTGTTCTTCGAATCAAAAAAAAACTTTTTAATTAGCCCTTTCCCCCTTTCTTTTCTTTTTGGTACGCTAGCGTGGGAAAGGGGTGTGATGGATGGAATAGCGTATGTACGAGTCACGGAGACGGCACGAGAAGATGGATCAAGGTTGATAACGACCTACGAAGACAAAACAGTATGGGTTGGGGGAAGGAATAGTGTGGCAGCGCACAATGAGGCCGTTATTGCACGGCGGGCAACAACGGTACGATATATATGCTCCGCCAGATAGACGTAAAGTCTACATTGTATCTCATTAGTCTGCGTCCCCAGGGACGATGTAGATAACATGTCTTCAAGCTCGATTAAAACTTCAAAATAAGTTCACTGTTCAACATGACAGGAAGCATTCTCAGGCGTGCCTCGCATTCACATGGTAGTCTATTTAGCCAGCTCAACCTTGTCACGCGGTCCGGCTCGACCCGGAATGTTAGGTAATTAGACCGAACTCAAAAGTAGCAACCGAACATTCGGCCGCAGTCTCGCCCGTGCCACCGATATTTCCACCACCCAACAGCCTCATACTAGTACTTGCCGTCGTGGATACCTTCACAAATACATATCCCATCTCACCTGCCGGCGCCTCCGCTAATACTATGACGTAGATGCGGAGGTGTCTCAAAGCCACGGTAAAGCATGCATGCATGACGATGCGGGGGAACTCCACGCCAACCACCGAGATTCCAGGCCCGGGGAAAACAACACTCCCATGATCTGCCATGCCTTCTCCGCAGCCAAGTCGAGTCGCACGAAGAATAGATACTCCGGTCGTAGTATTTGCTGTCTGAGATCCGATCCCGTGCATGCATGCAGCGGGCTCATTTATTTTACCCCGCGCCGCTACAAGGTCTCGAACGAAGTAGTGCAGGTCTCATGTTACCTTGTTTCGGTGGCCTCTAGACCGAACAATGCCGATGGCACTCGTTATTAATAATGAGGAATAATTCAAAAGGTAACCCGATTCCTATTTATGGCAGTTGATAGCCGAAGAAGTCGTACCGGAATACGCGGAGCGAGTAGTACAGAACAGCACTGACACTACGGCAATGGCAGTATCTATCTCCCAAGTCTCGTTCGAGCATCATAGGGTTGCCCTGGGGATCGGCGAGGCTAGCCCACGGATCTCATGGCTGTTCGAGGGGAATGCGCGGGACTGGTTTCAGACCGGCTACAGTATCGAAGTATCCCGACAGGGGAAGTCTGATGTCTTTAACTTCACATCTCCGGATTCGATCCTCGTGGACTGGCCGACGGTTGCGCTGAGCTCAGCGGAGTCGGCGCTCATCCGCGTTAAATCATATGGTGGAGATGACAGCATCGACACGGACTGGTCCAAGCCATTTCCCGTCGAGACGGGGTTGCTAGAAGACGAGGACTGGTCTGGTGTGCAGATGATTGCTGCGAACAAGACTACGGAGCAGAACGCCCCCCACCAGCCCATTCTTCTACGAAAGAGTTTCTCTTTGGATGGCGATATTGCGTCTGCGCGCCTTTACATTACTGCTTATGGATTGTATGAAGCCTCTATCAATGGAGACCGAATCGGAGATGCTGTGCTTGCACCTGGTTGGCAATCTTACGACCATCGGCTTGTTTACGACACATACGACGTCACAAGTTCACTCCGGTCTGGCTCTAATGCCATCGGTATCCAAGTAGGCGAAGGTTGGTACTCAGGTCGTGTCGGCTTTGACGTATCCAGGAATATCTGGGGCGACACATTGGGCGCCTTCGCTCTGCTAGTAGTCACCAAAGCCGATGGAAGTAAAGAGACGATCCCGACAGACTTGTCATGGTCATCTAGTACCGGGGCTATTATCACCTCAGAGCTCTACGATGGGGAGTACTACGACTCAGCGCTCGACCAACCTGGCTGGGCCACCGTGGATTTCAAGCCCCCTAAAAGCGCTGAATGGATTGGCGTCAAGGCACTTAATTCTCCCATAGGCCGACTAACCGCGCCGGATGGACCGCCCATCCGGCGCATAGAAGAGATTGAGCTGCAGGATATAATAACCACGCCGTCGGGCGCTACGGTTCTAGATTTCGGGCAGAATCTTGTCGGCTGGCTCCGCCTCAAGGTAGCTGGACCAGCTGGTACCAAGATCAAGATGGTTCATGTAGAGGGTAAGCAAGCACGACATCGCACCGTGGAAAATAACTTCTTCCGGTTCCATGTCAGCTCGACTAACAACCGCTGCAGTACTCGAGCACGGAGAGATAGCCACCGCCCCGCTGAGATCGGCTACGCAAACAGACTACCTAGTCCTGTCCGGCAACACTACACAGACATGGGAGCCGACATTCACGTACCACGGCTTCAGATACGTGCAGGTAGACAATTGGCCCGTCAGCCAGACGCCTCTCGACAAACACTCGGTCAGGGCCATCGTCGTACACTCGGATATGCAGCGGACCGGCGACTTCGCGACTTCGGACTCGCTTCTGAATAAGCTGGTACAGAATATCCTGTGGAGCTGTAAGTTGCCTTGTCCCACCACTTAAACGCGTAGCTCCTCTTTGTGACCACCCTAGGTAATCGAGTAAGCCGCTGACGTTGCGATACAGTGAAGGGGAATTTTATGAGCGTCCCGACTGATTGCCCCCAACGCGATGAGAGGCTTGGATGGACCGGGGATGCGCATGCGTTTTCTCCCACTGCGAACTTTTTGTATAACACCGCCGGGTTCTGGAGAGGTTGGTTGAAGGTAAGCCCATACCTCTGTGTTAATACAGCGGGTTATGATAACAGTGCATTAGGACGTGGTGTCTGAGCTACTCGCCAACAACAGTAAGTACCACACCTAGTCTAACATTCATGAATCAGTAAAAACTAGAGCAATATTGCGAACTAACATTCCACTCAGACATCGTCCCCGTCGTTGTCCCCCATGTCCCAAGCGTGGGATCCGTCTACCCAACCGCAGTCTGGGGCGACGTAGTAGTAGCAAACGCATGGAACACATACATTTCATCCGGGGACCTCAGCGCGCTGAAAGCGCAATACGTCGGCGCCAAAGCGTGGGTCGACAGCGGCATCCCGCGGGGCGGTGACGGGCTGTGGGACCATAGTTACTTCCAGTTCGGCGACTGGCTTGACCCCAAAGCCCCGAACGACCAGCCCGGGGACGCGACCACCGACTCCGGCCTGGTAGCCGACGCGTACCTCGTGTACGTCACTGATTTACTCGCGAAGATAGCTGCGGAGCTCGGATTAGATGATGATGCAGCGCGGTACACGGATTCAGTCAAGATTTTGAAGACTGCGTACCAGAAGGCGTGGATCGACGCCAGCGGCAAAGTCGCCTATGAAACGCAGACAGGCCTCGCGCTCTCGCTGTACTTCGACCTCTTCCCCGCAGGCCAAGACGAGGCGGCCGCCGCGCGTCTGCAGCAGATCATCACCGACAACGACTATCTTGTCGGCACCGGCTTCGCGGGGACGCATCTCCTAGGGTTAACGCTGACGAAATATAACTTGACGGAAGAGTTCTACAAGATGCTGCTGCAGACCACGGTGCCGTCGTGGCTGTATCAGGTCGTCATGAACGGTACCACGACCTGGGAGCGCTGGGACAGTCTGCTCCCTGACGGTACAGTCAACCCCAATATGATGACCTCGTTCAACCACTACGCCTTCGGCTCCGTCGCCAACTGGATGTTCCGCATCATCGGCGGCCTTGCGCCCGCGACGCCCGGCTGGAAGACGATCCGCATTGCCCCGGTGCCTGGTGGCGGCCTGACGGCTGCTAAGACCACGTTCCTGAGTCCGTATGGCTTGGTCGCGACAGATTGGCAAATTGATGGTGCAGGGTTCCATCTTAAAGTCGCCGTCCCGCCTAATGCGAAGGCTGAGGTAGCGCTGCCTGGGGATGGGGACAAGGTTTGGACCGTGGGTAGTGGGACGCATGTGTTTAAAATCTCGAGCGTGTCGGGTTCTGCTGCGGGCTCGAGCTCGAAGGTGGAATAATCCCGTTGTTGTATTTACTTACTTATAGCTTTTACTATAACGTTTATAGTATTGACTAGGAATTATAGGTTTATTCTCGGGGTGTAACTGATTTTAGGATGTCTTAGAGAGCAGTCTGTGATTCTTAAGACCGCGAAATATGTCGTGGGGCTGCGGAGTAAATAATCTAGGTTAGGGCGCTCTGTGAGGAGTCACTATATGATGCTGTACTACCAGGTAGGTAAGACACTGTTCTCTCTCTGTATGCGCCTATATGCGACTGATGGGTAGCTGGTATAGCAATGATGACAAGGGGTGTTTTCCCAGTACATCCCCACAGGATCTCGTATCCCAAGTACGAGGAACCTCGTAAAGCAGAAATTACGGGGTAATGTGGTGTATAGCTCTGCTAATTATCTCTATACTTCTATATAGAGAATAAAGGGATACAGCGTTTTCTGTAGAGTGACATATGTCTAACACTCTGTAGACTTTTCTCCATTGCCGAAATGCGGAAATACGGGTAGGCCCCCCGGAGCCGACATATTCCAATGATGGAACCCCGGTACACTATAACCCAACAGTATTATCTTCTTCCAATGCTCGTGGAGAGGCTGGGTTATTGTTTTTGGCGGATTGCACTGTCGCTCTTGACCCTGTCTAAGTGCTGGCTTTCCCAGTATTGGTGGAGGAATATCCGAATGATCGAGACTTGGGGATAAAGGACCTGGGATTGAGAAGAGCAGCACGCATCAAACGTGAGGGAACCGATAATGAATACAACACACATTAAAGTTCCCTCATCACCTCAGCTACGGCCTTAGCCGCGGCACGCTTCCGCTGATCCTCAGGCAAGCCCGCATTGGTGTCTCTCACAGCCTGCAGCTTAGCCATCATGCGCTCCATCTTCTGAACGTCGTCGTCGTCAAGTGATTCCTCCGTCTCGTCTAATGTCGGCTTACCGCCGTTTGCGGGAGCGTTGCTCGGTCCCCCATCCGTGAGGTCTTCCCCGTCCTCCTTCCCCGAGCTCCGTATCGCGCGCTTCAGACCCTCGAAGTCCTCACGATCGAACCCGAAATCCAAGCTCTCCGGGTCTAAATCAACATCATCTCCTTCGGCATTTTGCCGTTTCTTTTGCCATTCTATATCCGCCTCTATGTCGTCGAAATCCGATCCGAGGTCATCAACTGATGCGTTCACCCAGTCGTTTGCTTCTAGCGCCTCTAGGGCGCGGGGTATTCCGGTTTTCTCTATCGGTAGAATGTCACTCATGGCAAGTTTCGATAGCGGGAGTGAAAGCGGGAAATAAAGAAAAAAATTGGCTTCTACCTACCTCCGAACTCATTCCGCGAAGGCGCCGATTGACTCCTCACCTGCACGAATTCCAAGCCCGATTCAGCGCAGCAATCCTCCCAGACATCGACGTCATCAATCTCGCCGACGCCAAGACACAGACCCACGCCATCCCATTCCCAGCCGCCCAGGCCGTCCTTAACGACTTTCCCAACTTGCCTTATCAAGTCTTGGGCCGACTTCCCTTCATCAGAGTGTGAGTGAACGGGTAGGGCGAAAACTACCATGACGCCACCGAGTACCTCTAGGACCTCTTTCGCCTCTGGTGAGAGAAATGAAGCAGACCATTCTGAAGGTGCTGATATTAGATCCAGCCATATCGGGACCTCTGCCGTATAATATGTTGTTTTGAGTGAGAGGTTGTGTGATGCCCCGGCTAAGGACGTTGATGTCTGCTCTGGTGTTGTTCCCGTGAGATCTGCGATGAGTTAACGTCCAGTCACGTATGTTGAGTTTGAGGACTTATGATGCGGGTATTACCTTTTAGAACACGGGTGAGGTGTTGTACTGAATCGGCTGATGATACAGCCAGTATTCTGCGAGGATTTGTGATGTCCATTTTGCAATACCTGAGTTCCTAACACTTCATGATGCTTCAAGATATGACGACGGAGGGGCATGAATTGAGTGAGTGGAAATTCCCCCCAACTATATCTGCTAATACAATAACCCCGTTCTATTCATTTACTTGACGGGTTTATAGGGGTTCCAACAAAAGCTATCGCATAGTTACATATTACTGTACGCCGATAGATGCATCTGATCAACGCATGGATGACCTCTCCCAAGTACACATTGCTTATAACCTTAGCAAAAAGAATAGGTAGTAGAGGAAACAAGAAAAACAGCAAGCTTCAAGTAAGTTCACGTAAGTGCTAAAACTAGCAGAAAATACAAACCGTATAAAATAATTCGGGTAAAACCATAGCATGGGTACCTAGAACTATGTACCATTGCTGCGACCTTGTTCGCCAATCAATCAAAGTGTAGCATCAAGCCTCCAAGGGATTCACGTAGCCAGCCACTTCGATGATAGGTATTTAAGTTTACTCACTCACTATACATCATATCTCCATCTCGCCGTGCCTTCTAATCACCCCTTATAAAACAATCACCATGTCGCACCCCGAACCCTCACAGCCCGTGCACCTAACAAAAAGCACGTCCCTACAACCCTCCGGCGGGCAAACAGAGGGGATGATCCGCTCGAACGCCATCGTGGACAAGTGCGCGGGGATCTGCGCGACCAGCATGCTCGCAAAGCCGCACACGGCGTCGGCCGTGCACCACCACGGCACGCAGGACACGATCGTGTACGCGGTGAGCGGGCATGGCGCGGTGGTCAGCGAGGGCGGGACGAAAAGAATCGACCTCGCGCCCGGCGACTACGCCCTCATCCCCGCGTACATGGAGCACCAGGAGGTCAACGACGGCGACGAGGACCTCGTCTGGAGCATCGTGCGCAGCGGCCGCGTCCCTGAGGTCGTCAACCTCACCGGCTGGGGCGGCGAGCCTATTTAGCTTAACGTATCACTCACTACCCGCTGGATGCGAGAAAGCTGGGTTGAGTTCACTTGGGGAATAAATAAAACGGCCCTTGGTATGGAATTCAAGTTTTTTTTGTTGGCTTTGCCCGGATATCGCAACGCCGTCTATTGAACGCTGTATATACGCTGCTGCTGCTTACTGCTGTTTTTCTATCCAAACACAGATTCGTCGCTCCATATCTCGCTCGCGGACTCCAAGCTCAAAAGTTCAAATATATTCATTCATCCGTCCGTTCGTCTTCCCCTGCCTCCCTATATATTCAATCCCCGAAATTCTCTCATAATGTATGCGCCCCTCAGCCCCTTCCACCATTATAATCCGCACCACCAGCCCTCCGCAGTCTAGGCACGATCTCCCTCTCGTCGAGATCGGCCTTATCGCGCGCGTCGACCTGGATACTGTGGTGCGCGAGCACCTTTTTCACAGCCGCGGTCTCGAAGCCCACGCGGGCCTTACGCATGACCTTGGTGTTATCGCCGATCCAGACCACGAGGGCAAACTTGACGCGCTTGCTCTCCGTGTCGTTGGCGTACTCGACGCGCACGTACCCGTACTGCGCCTGCGCGTCGTCCAGCTGCGCCGCGAGCTCCGGCAGCCCTCCCGTCCCCGTCCCCGCGAGCTTTAGCTTGTCGCCCACGGTGCTCACGTACGATATCAGCAGCCAGTTCGTCTCGTCTTTGTCGGAGCGCACGGCGTCGTAGGCGGCGAGGATTTCGGGGGCGTCGAGACCGGACATCGTTTTATCTTCTTATATTTCTCTTCTTATTAATTTTTTTTTTTTTTTTCGAGTTCTCTCCCTCGTTCTCTTGGAGCGTTCGGTCGTGATCCTGAGTTTTGGTGGGGGAAGGGAACTAGAGGGGTAGAGTCTAGGTGTATAAGGAGGGGTCGCGTGCTTCGGTGATTATCTAGTACAATAGCATGAGGAAAGAAGAAAAAACCACCAATTGATGAGAGATGATAGTTAATAGGAAACTAAGTCTCGAGTTCGAATTATTGGCATTAAGTCAATGTACTTATTTTTAGAGAAACTGAGACAGTTCTAACCTGGGTAGCTTTGTACTGTCATTATATGTGTCTTGTTTCGTCTTGCATGAATGTCAAGTGCCAGCGGCCGTCCGTCAACCGGCAACCCATCAACATCCCCCCTTTTTGCTTGCGCCTCGGAGATGTCTACCCAGTAGAGCAAAAGTCCTGCTGCAAATGATTAAAACAAACTTAGAACATAATTGTAGTCATTCAACTCGTCTAATCTCAAGTATTAGCCCTCTATCTTGAATTGGCACTTTGTCCGTAAGTCTGGACACCAGACAACCCGAGCTTGTTACGAATGTTCATAGGTCAAATTACGAAACTTTTACCAAACCACCATGAGCTTCAACACCAGTGCTATGCCTATCCCAACCGCCCCAGGCCGAACCTGAATTTGAACACCGACCCCCTAACACTCTCATCACAAAGACCGTTTTCCCAGAACAGCTTGTATCGAGTATCATGTTTTCGTCGGCTCTCGTTGTGGCCCACTAGGGGTTATTCATTCACAGGTCAAAATCGTGAAGGGGACGAGAATGAAAAGTCAATGAAATCTCGGGGAAAGAGATGTATAGTCATCGGACCACGTGCCGGATGTACCATCGATAGAGCTGACCGTCATCGTCGTAAATGTCGCGTTGGCTCCCATCTAACTATATCCCTTTTACATGCTGGTTGGCTCTAGAATGTCACCCGCCGTGATAGTCGCCCAACCAATGAGACGCCAATGCTTTTCAATACGCCGACTAAGAGCAATTTTCTCTGTTCATAGCAGTGGGATCAGTAATTACCACAGTATAGGTCGAGGGGAGGTAAGAAATAAAGGAGGAAAATTCGGGCACGATGAGGATGATAAGGTTGAAAAGATGATCGTGATGCTTACCTCCGATATTTGTGCATGCCGGACTTGTGAGGACAAGCTTAGCGGCATCTCGCTTAATAGCAGCAACCTTAGCTCCGGTTGATGTTGATCCAATATTGACCATAAGAATTTCATTCTTAGCAAGCTTTTCGACCTTGCGCTGCTTGCCGTCTGCGACACCGAGAAGACGTCGGAGGAGGTAGAAGTTGACCTCGATTTGGCCGTAGATATCGGGGGACTTTCCTCGGAGACCAAGAACGAAACCAACGAGACGATCGGCTCGGCACAACGTCGGGTCAATTCGTGTACCGACACCGATCAAACCACCAGGCACAGCATACTTGAGGTCGTTGGCCTCGGAGTTAAGTGAAACAACACGACTGAAAATCGGGGTACATCGGAGATTGCCCTTTTCGTCGCGGGTAACGATACCCGGACGAATCTCGATCTCGTCTCCCATCTTCAGCATACCGTGGAGAATACTTCCACCAGCGACACCTCCCTTGAGCTCGTCGATATCGGCACCTGGCTTGTTCACGTCGAAGGATCGGATGACCATCATGTAGGGGTCCATTGAAAAGTCTCGCAGGGGAACTGGGATGTTGACAATTGCGTCATTGACCGCATCAATGTTCATCTTCAGCTGAGCAGAGATGGGAATAATGGGTGATTTGCTAGCAACAGTGCCTCGTATGAACTGTTGGATCGACTCTGATCACTGTTAATGGACTTACTTCCAACTAGGACTAGGCGACGTGAATTCATGATGTCGCCAAGACTCGACCTACCATAATGTTTCATAGCCGTTTCGCTCTTTATTAGATCAACTTTATTTTGAAGTATAATAATATTCTCTGCCGATCGGTTAGAAAGCTTTGGTCTCTTATGTTACGCCCAGACAACGTTGTGAGCGTCGGCTCAGATCAGAGATGCCAGGGGTATTCATTCAATGTGAACATACCCAACTTCATGATCTCAACTGCTGCCAAATGTTCAGACTAGATTTCGTCAACAAGGCTCTCCAACATATAGAGAGTAGGCGCCTACTGTTTGAGGTTGAGGGCAGCTTTCGTTACCAGCAACCAACTATTGAACATTAGCTCCTCGCACCGAAAACAGAGCACTATATGATAGGCACTAACAAGTAGAGCAGCGTCCATGACGGCGGCACCCGACAACTACTCAATTATTAGCTTCGGAGGCTCATCCGGAGGGTTAGTTGAATGTACCATGGTACTCATCAGAATATCGTGACCTAAAAACAGAATTAGTGCCCCGCTCCCATATTTATTCGAGACGACTACATACCGGGACAGTCAACGAAACTGACGTGCCGCAGAAGCTGGTAAGTTCCACCACATCCTTCACGCTCACAGGGAGGGTCGACACGCTGATCGCTCTTGTAGGATCGGAAGCAGGTAGGTCGCGGGCATTCCTCGTTGGAACACTTATATATCTTGGCATTTGCATAACCCAGCTTGATCGTAATGTTACGGATCAGTTCTGCAGCAGCGGGTTAACATTGCCATGGTCGCATGAGGGAAGACGAAATCATCCAGCCTGGGACACGGACCATTCTTGAAACGGACAGTCTGAACACCAGAGATGGCCTTCACGACGGTGGATTTTCCGTGGGCGACGTGGCCGATAGTGCCTATATTGATAGTAGCCTGGCGAGCGATGATTTCAGGTGTGGTAGGCGACAAGGTGGAGATGTCGAGGTCTTTGGGGTCGGTCTGAGGCGGTAGAGGCGGTCTCTCAACAGCAGGCGGCGCGGATACGGGAGTCTTCAGTTGGGTCTGGGGTTCAGCCTCGGATTCGGATCCGCTCTCTGACCCGGAGTCTACTTCGGGGTTCTCAGGTTTGTCGACCGTCATGGTCACGAATTTTGCTACTTGCGGTCGTGGTCTAGTGATGTTGCGGAGTTGTGGTGTTGTGGTCGTTGGCGGGGGTTTATCGACTGGTCTCTTGAAGAAATGGTAGCAGAAATAGCAGCAGCAGAAATTGAAAAAGCAGCTGCAGGCCAGAAGTGTGATGTATTCTGGGTGGTGGATGATTAACCCCACCACCCCTCTGTTGAAGTCTGCCACTCGCTGACTGGGTGGGCGATAGTGGGCGATAGTGAGCGGGTACCTCTTCTGTGCTAGGTAACGCACAGACCATCTACTATTTATCTACTGGTGCTGTGATGACTCACTCCTGTTAGGTACAGGCTTGTAGCTAAGATGGCTATCGATAAGCAAGCGAGGGGCTCGGGGTTCAACCATGGCTTACCTAAACACGACAGGATGATGAGGCTATAAACAATTACAGTACTCGTACGGAAGCTACAATTGAAATTTCGAAGGGTAACAATATATCTCAAGCATTCATCATATGCTTTCACGTCTCCGTTCTTTGCTCTCTCGCTTCTACTCCTATCATTGGGGTGGCTTGTTATCGTTACCACCAATGGTGCCATTGCTATATAACAGTTTAGGAGGGGGAAGGGGCGGCCATCAACGGCTTGGATCGAGCGAGGCAACATGTTGTCTCTGCTTCCATTCTACTTGATCAACCATTTCCCGAAATATGTCTCCCATTAACTCGGGCACGCCATAGCCATGAAAATGCTCATCAACTACCATCTGGTCAACGATCTTACGTACCCGCTCACCGTAGAATCCATCAGGTAGTCGAGCGCCTACACCATAGACAATCGTTGTATTGATGGTAGGTATCTATAATAGCGGGCAAACAAGACCGAGAGTCAATAGCTACGGATCTAGTGCTAGGCATCCATTTGCCTAGTTCTCGAGACAGATATCTCATGCTGTCACTGTCATCCCAACTTACTACTGCCCGCCCATATAGTGTCTACTATATCGACTGGAGGGTTCAAGGCATTGCCGTTATCCGAACATAGACTGTTACCATCCTTTACAGGATAATAGGCTCTCACGTGGGGCCATGTTGGGCAGCCATGATAACCTGAGTAAATCACTGCGGTGCCCTACAATATGGCCAGTCTGGGCAGTCGGTAACAAAGCGTCGAGTTCTTGTAGGTGTTGTGATTTACAAGGAATCAATCCTGTCTAACACCAAAGCGCTGCAACTCCGGCCACCACCGGATTGGAGTTGTTGTGCATATAGTTCGAAGCTATATCGACCCGGCATCCCCTTGACAGCATGACGCCAACCAATAGAAACTCAGATACCTAGCGCAGAGCCAAGTTTCTTGAAATCTATATTGGAACTAACCAGCGACATCACGTCTTGGCTCCCGCTCTGCTGGGCGAGTTGCAATAATTTCAAGCAATACTTCTCGTTCTCTAGGTTAGCCCCGTGCTTGAGAAGAGTCTCTACCAATACCTTGTCCCCATTTGAGATAGCTAGGAGAAGCGGCGTTCTCTGAGCCAAGTCTAGGTGTCCCTGATTGGCCCCGTTCTTCAGTAGGAAATCGACGATGTCCTTATTACCATTTTCAACCGCGAGTAACAGCGCTGTGCGGCCGAACTGATCTGGAAGATCTACTTGCGCTCCCTTCGCCAGAAGCTCTTGTATCATATCTTTGTTTCCGGCTTCGGTGGCGACTTGCAACGCCGTCCGCTTGTGCAAATCTGGCCTGTCCACAATATCTGGCGAGTTCTCAACCAAAATCTTGACTGCTAGATTGTCTCCCTGCTCAGCCGCTAATAATAGCGCTGTGTGTTCTAGCTTGTCTTGGAGATCCTGTTTAGCCCCTTTGTCTAATAAGAGTTTAACCAAATCATGATTACCTCTCTCTGCCGCCAGGTGTAACGCCGTCCTGCCTGTCATGTCTGGCATGTTAACGTCGATATCGGGACATCCTTTATCGAGCAAGAGTTTCACTATATTGTTGTATCTTTGCTCAACAGCTACCAAGAGCGCCGTCCGGCTCTCAGCGTCTGAGTGGTTTACCATTTTCGCCCTATTATTCTCCTTCTCTATTGACCCCATTATAGTATTGTTAGGCGCAGGGCTTTCCCCGTCACTAGGGAATTCCCCGCGGGCCTCATTAGAAGACACGTTGGTGACCCTGTCGAGAAGCAAGTTGATGATTTCGGTATTTCCAGTTCTTGCTGCCCACAGGAGCGGCGTTTGCAGCCTCGAATCCGGGACGCTTGCGTTTGCGCCCTTCGATAGCAGTAGCTCAAAGACCTCGTCCTTGCCGTGCTCCGCAGCTAGGCCGATGGCTGCCCTCCCAAGTCGATCCGTCGCATCCTTGTTCACACCTATGTCGAGAAGAAGTTCGACCATTAGCACCAGACCTCTCTCAGCCATTTGTAGGAACAGCTCCTCCATTTTTCTACTCCCGGGGTTTAGGCCAACCTCCTTCTCCCACAGGAAGCGGACAATCTGGTGATAGCCGTTTTCGGCCGCGACCTGCCAGGCCTTCCTCCACTGATAGTCGCGGAGATGCGGGTCTGTCTTGTGATTAATCAGGATCTGTACGATTTCCCAGTTGCCTCCCTGCGCCGCGTGGTGTAGAACCGTCCGTCCCTCCTTGTCAGGGATGTTGGCATTTGCACCACTCTGAAGCAACATCTCCACCACCGCTGCCCGGCCATTTAGCACGCTATGGACGAGAGGTGTCTGTCGTAGATAGTTTAGCGCGTCAATCGGGGCCGTTCCTTTCTTTAAAAGCAGTTCCACCATCGCCTTGTCGCCTTGCATCGCTGCCCAGTGTAGTGGTGTGAAATCGTCTTGGTCCTTCACGGCGGATTCCGCCCCCTTTTCCAGTAGCGAGTTCGCAATTGTTTGATATCCCATCTGGGCAGCAAATATGAGGGACTTCTTTTTCATAATGCACTCATCCTTGACACTCTCCTCTTCCTCTTTTAGGAGTACCTCTACTATCGATTCATGTCCTTTCTCTGCTGCCACCTGCCACGGCTTATTCCCTAAATTGTCGCGGGCGAATGGATCAGCACCATTTTTGCGTAACAACATTACTACCTCATACGAACCCCCCCAGGCTGCAAGGTGCAACGCTGTTTGGCCATTGGTGGACTTCGCATTAGCATCGGCTCCCTTCCAAAGGAGTCGTTCAACGACCTTTTGAGATGCTTGCTCAGCCGCCAGATGTAGTGCCGACTGTGCGCGGTTGTCTAAAACGTTTAAATTATCTCCGCATCTCAGTAGAGTTCCTACGACATCATCGTGCCCTCCCCAGGCTGCGTGGTGCAGCGCCGTCCTATTGTTGCTGTCCCTAATGTTGGAATCCGCTCCCGTGCTTAACAGCAGTTCAACTATGACCCTATTTCCATTTGCTGCGGCTAACATCATTGCCGTTCTCCCTGTTGGGTTGGCGAAATTACGGTTTACGTCGGTCTTAAGAAGCTGCTCGACGATACCGTCGTAACCTTTCTCGGCTGCAAATAATAACACTTCTTGACCCATCCACTCGTGGATTTTGGCATTAATCTCCTCCCTTTCGAGTAGGAGATTTACAATAGACTCGAAGCCATGTTCAGCGGCTTGCATTAAAGCCATACGGTGTTTCCCATCAGGGATGGGTGCATGAGACTTGGAAAGTAACTTTCTGACTACAGACACGTACCCTTTATCCATAGCCTTTTGCCACGCCGTCTTTCCATCGTAACCCGCAGCAGATGATTTGGCTCCGTGACTCAGGAGATTCTCCACAATGGCATCATGACCATTCTCAGCTGCAAGTATCAGCGCCGTTCGACCCGCCGAGTCTCGCTTGTTTATGTCCGGCCTTGTCTCCGGAGTCGCAAGAAGTTCTTTCACAACACTACTACGACCATTCTGCGCCGCTATCGATAGGGCGGTGCGCTCATGAAGATCAGCAAGATTCGGGTCTGCTCTCACTTTTAAAAGCAGATTCACCGAGATAGAATCTCCTCCCTCCGCAGCGAGTAGTAGCGCCGTTCGACCCATAGCGTCTCGCTTATTTAGGTTTCGCATCGCCCATTGAGTGGTAAGGAGTTCTTTCACAACTACGCCACGGCCATTCTGCGCTGCTGTTGATAAGACTGTGCGCCCTACAACATCAACAAGATTCGGGTCCGCCCTTGCATTTAGGAGGGCATTTACTGTCATAGAATGCCCTCCCCCTGCTGCCAACAGCAGCGGTGTCCGTCCCATTTTGTCCCAAGTATTCGGGTTGAAACCGGCTCTCAGCAAAGCCTCTACAAGACTAGCATATCCTTTCTCAGCTGCTAGTTGTAGTGGAGTTCGCCCTTCAGCATCTTTGATCTCTCTGGTAGGGGGTTTGTTGCGCCTAAATAGCATATCCACAACATCTTCTCGATTCTTTAGGACGGCCCAGTGCAGCGTGGTGCGGCCTTCTTCATCGGCCATATCTGGCGATGCACCATGCTCTAGCAATTCAAACAGGAATTTCTCTCCGCCCCTGAGCCCTTTGCTTCGAGGCCTAAAATCTTTATCCCTATTCCCGAACTCTTCGCCTCGAGCTATTAAATAAGACTCCCGCCGCTGTGGATATGTCTTCATCCGCCATGAATCTCTGTCCTGCTCCATCTTATAGAACGAAAAGCTGATATTGGGCTGAAGTCGAGCCATTGCCAAGTGCAGCGCAGTACGCTTACAGGAATCCGGGATGTTAGGATTGGCGCCGAAGCTGAGGAGACTATTTAGAATGTTAAGCGATCCATGTTTGGCAGCATAATGTAGTGCTGTATATTGCCGTTTGTCTTGGAGGTTTGGATCAGCGTGGGCCCGCAGTAGCATGTCGACTATGTTCCAGTCATCTGATCTGGCGGCTATTATCAAGGCTGTCTGCCTCTCCTTATCCTGCATATCGGGCCTCGCGAGAGTTACAGTCTTAATCTTACCGTCGATATTGTCGCCTCTGTCCCGAGCATGCCCAAGGAGTGAGGCCACAATGACATCATTACTTTCCGTGGCAGCATAATGCAGTACTGTCTGTCCGTCCGAATCCGTAATATTCGGATCCGCACCTTGGCTCAGGAGAAGCTGTGCTATCCTGCTATGGCCATTTTTGACGGCCAAATGCAATGCCGTCCGCTCCGTACCATATTCTTTGGCATCCAACTCTATACTCTTTTCTACCAAGAGCTCAGCAATCTTGATTGACCCTTTCTTAGCAGCTAGATGAATTGCTCTCTCTCCATCTGCGTTCATCGTTTCCACACTCGCCGGGTTCATTTTATGTGATAAAATTTTCTCAGCAATACCGTCATATCCATGCTCTAAGGCTAGGAGGAGCCCACTCGCAAGCAAACCAATTGCTCGAGTATCGTCTGACTCAACCTTCCTCACCCCATCTTGATCAAGGACTAGTAGCACTACCTGTCCCATACCGATTTCCAAATTCCCACGGAGCCAGGTTTCGACGTCTTGGATAATGTCTTCATTCCCATAGAAAAATGCCGTTGTTTCATCTGGTAGTCTGGACGGAAAGGCCTTGGAAACAAGAGTCTCCTCATCACGCTTGTGTCGTAGAGAGGTGATACCAGGGCTGTCGTTGGTTATGAAGTGAAGTACCATGTCGTCTGGTTGCCCAGACCGAACGTCCTTGGGGATATGAAGCTCATTGTATCTCAATAACGACAATTTTGATTCGTCATTTGAAAAGTATACGATTACCTTCAAGTCCTCGGGCTTTACGTCGAGAGGATAATCATCAAAATAATATTGCGATTTAGAAGTTAGCGTCGCGGAGAGGGGCACTACTACGTCTTTCAGAGAGGAAGCCCTCTTTGTGGGCTTGTTTGCCTTGGCCGAAGAAACATAGTACCATGCTGGCCAAGAGGGCTCTTTCATTCCCTCAGTGCTGCCGATTCTAACATTCGCTATCCGAAATTCCTGTTCTTCATAGTATTCACCAGCAGCTATTCTGTGTTCACTAGGGGTTCTGTTTTGTTGGCCAAGTGCTAAGCGGAAGTAAACCGGACCTACGAAGCGGCAGCAAAGCATCGTCGTCGTTTCCTTCTCCTCTCTTGTGAACCTAACGAGCAGAGCCCTGCTCCTCGGGCGCTCGCTTTCAACTAATAGTAAATGCTGACTCCTGGATTCTTCATTCAACGCTGATTCAATGCTTACTTGAGTGAGGGGATGTGTGCCTTTCCAGATGAAGTCGCCCGGCTTGACGCTATTAATCGGATACACCCTCCAAACACCCTCAAGGTCTCCATTCTCCCGAAGTTTTAATAGCGCCGAATCTGGTTCGGCCAAGGGAGTATCTAGGATGTTTGTCGGACACCAGCTAAACCCAGGCGCCGACATGATTGCTGAATTATGGAAGAGGTGCCCTTGAGTGACTTTTCCTAGCTTGCGTAGGATTCGTTGGTAGATCTCTTGTTGCGATAGCCCTCCAGACACATCTACCCCTGCTAGAAGTCCTGAAATGATGGGTACATCTCGCGGTTTCGAGGTGTCGCGTGGACCTAGAATGGCCAAAAGGTCGCTGAAACTTTGTATGCTCGCACTTCTCAGCTTACGAATGGATTCCGCGGCGTTATGATGACGACTATAGGGTGGAACCTCGGCAAGTATGTCGACGTCGAGATCCTTAATCACGTATCCGTCGTTTCTCGCCTTAAACAAGATCTTGACCTTGTGGGATTTGGCCAATTCCAAAGACGTCCAGCCTCTGCTATACCATGGTGACATCACTATGGCGAAACAAGCGGTCTCGGCATTGACCCATTCCCATTCACGGAGGTATAGGTCATGGACTAATGTGATTCTCGCGTTAGCATAGTTGTTGTGGATGTTGTTTAATGCTTGCCGGCGAGCCTCTTTGTCCACGGGGATGCTGATCGTATCCCACCAGCACCCCTCACACTGAAAATACCGCGCAATGTTGCTGAGAAACACGTAGAGGCACTTATTCACGTTTCCTGGGCCCCACGTTCCCACGCCTGTACCGTCAGCCCATACGTGCGATACCGCCATGTATGGATGTGAGTTATCGAGTAGAGATATATTATTGTCCAACCCCCAGGCTGTAGGGGCGCCTTTCCTCACCCGGTCCTCTAATAGTTTCAACTGGAATGTGAACCTCTCGCAGTCCCCATCACACTTTTCATGATACTGTACAACAGATGTGAAATCGATTCTCGAGTGCTCGCAGAAGTCGAAAGTACACTGCTCATGCTCATGGTGCTGCCTGGTGTGATTGGGAATTGGAAACGTATTGACGGCCGGGATGAGAGTCGGCAGGCTCTTTTCCCTATCTGGCAAGGTCGCGGCGATGGCCCAGACACGCCGTAGGCAGAGCCCGAAATATTTAGCCCGCCTGACTGCGTCCAATATCGCAACATTGTCGGTCTGTGATGGCATCTGAGCCCGTACTCGAACCGAAGCGCAGTTATGTGAAATTAAAGATTGAGGTTATATTTTTTCCCCGCGTGTGCGAGCGTGCCAGTGAATTCACGACATTCCCGACATTCCCCTCGTAAAGACGCATGTGAAGTTGCAGCACAGCCCGCTGAATTATCCTAGGCCCCAATCTGTTGTAGCATGCAGGGTGATGCAGGCAATGCATGATAGGGAAAGAGTAGTGCTAATTAGCACGATAATTTACTTTCTTGGTTAGATTCGCAATACTTCACAGCCACGAGCCACGCATTGCCAAGAAAAGAGAAGGATCTGCCCCAAACCCATGTTGTATGGGAGGCGGCAGGGTATACAACCGTACGTCTACTACCTTTTCTTAGATATGGATGCCGTAGCCAACATATCAAAAACTAACTTCCGGTTCTTTGATAAAAAAAAAATTTATATAGCTAGTTATGTAAATCTTGTAATGCCAAACTCCCATGTACAATACAGCTTAGATAATGCTAAATTGGGTATCTACTATTAGTAGATTCAAAGCTGAACATCCTGGTTCAGAGGGCCTCAACTAGACGCACTAAACTGTTTCTAGTAATTTTACTCGTTTAGTTAGCATTTAGATACCCTTCATAGTTATGAATAAGATGAACTCTTGGTAATTGTTTCAAATTGCTTCCAGGAAGTGAGTGGATTATTTACGATGGCCGATCTAGATGCGATGCGCCCAAGCATATATATATAAAGGAACTCAAAAATGAGAACATACTGTTATAAGCGTGGGCGGAACTTCTAGAGGCTTGTTGAAATATAGATAATAGTTTTTTATAGGGTAGAGCATAACAGTGCTCCTATTCTTGTTATATATGTGCAATCCAGCATTTCTACTAGACATGCGAGGTTCAGGTTCAAATGAGCTATCCGATTCTGACTTATGATTCTCCGCCCTAGAAATCCCATCCCCTACTCTATAGCTCGTCGCTAGAATATTATACAAGTTATATATGCTAGAAATTTACCACCCAACTGGTACAACGTTTTAATTTTGCTCATCCGGCAGCAGAAATTTTTCGAAAAGCTCGCTGCCCTCTGCCGGGTCTGGTGCTAGTGGTCCCGTCCACCAGTTTATGTCTTCATAGTTTATAGTGTTCCCGATGCCAGCGTCAAGGGTGTAAGCGTTGAAGTCCGATAAGTCATAATTGGCATCACCAACGGGGCCGAGAGGTCCCCGGTCGTTCCTTTGGCCTCCAACAACATCTTGATCGGAGTCATTTGCCCATGGAATACCCTCCGTCCATAAGAGCGTTTCGAAAGCGTTGCCGCTGGAAAAATCGAGGTCTTCAATACTATAAATGGATTCTCCCTCGGATGCAGTTAATGGAGTCGGTAGAGGAAGGCCACTCGGCCTTATAACCCTATCCGGGGTATTATTGCTCGGCAATTTGACAGTATCGTCAAAATCGGATAAAGGTGTTGTTTCTCTCTGCGTGTGCGCCCCTTCAATAGTTTTCCCTTTCTGTTCTGCTGTCATATTCGTCAGGCCAGTGGAGCCTGAATCGTCAGTTGTATTAGATAGCTCAATGCTGCTGGATCCGGACCGGCCCACATGTGGTCCAATAGCAGAAGTACTATCGTTCCCCTCGCACCCGCACGCCATCGACTCGTCGTCATCCAGCGAGCCACGTGCGCTCTCTATTCCCGTACCCTCTGGTGGCGCTGGGCTAGAAGTGCTGGGAAGCCTTGCTAAGGGACCAACTGGGGCGGATGGGCTTCGAGCACCGTTATCCTCACCATTATCCACCTCTGGTGTCATTTCTTGTTGGAGATCCGGAAGATGTTCAGGTGGGGAGGTTTGCCATTCCGATAAAACAGCATACATCCAATCTGGAGAAGGGGGGGTCTTTCGGTCTCGGAGCCTTTTCAGGGCGCTTAGCAAAATCTGTTCACGTTCCACATCTTTATTCCACCATGGGCTCTTGGGGGGTCGCATATCCGGAAAGAGTCTTTTCCATATCCAGTACCACCTTTCCTTTCCATCTTTTCCTTTCGTCTTTGGTATAGGTATAATCTCTCGCACTGAGGGGCCCCTAGTTGACCTACAAGAGCTCCCTCGAGTATGGTCGTCTTTTTGCTCGGAATTTTCGAAAGATTTATAGCATGTTCTGCAGTGGTATTCTCCTGCATGGGCTTTCCGTAGATGGTTGCCGGTTTTGCTGATGTCTCCACCTTTAAACTGAGAACAGGAGGAGTAGATATAAGGGTTCACCATGTAGAATGGACAAGCCAGGAGTAAGCTTGGCTCAGTATCGGTAGTTCGGGGAATGTTGGTTTTCAGCTTCTTAAGCCCATTTCCCTCGCTATCACTGTCCTCTGATTCCTTTCGTGAACGCTTGTTAGGTGGTATTGACGATACTTGACTGCTATGTCCGCTAGAGGTAGACGAGGAGCCTCGTATTTCATGCTCTCCTCCATCACATGGAGCGCATTTCCAGAACTCATCGCATGCTCGAAGTATCATATAACAATGGGCCGCTTTATGCTGAAGATTAAGACGACGTAGAAGAGTACTCAGATCATTGAGGTTGCTTTCAGCAGGCTCTGTTGTATGTTCCTCGCTTTGCTGCTCCGTCCTGTGGTTTTCTATCGCTCCAAGTTCCTCAATATCTGTTTCCCATTCGCCGTCAACGCTTTCGTACTCCGCCCAGCTACCAGCCATGGCAAAGGGATCAAAATCATGCAAAGACAGCTCCTGGTTATTTCCTTCGGATAAGTGTCTCCCAGTTCTAGATCCATTGAAATAGCGACCACTTTTGGAGGTATGAGCGGGACTAGCTGCTGGTTCAAATGAGTCTTTCTGGGTTGTTGACTGTTTCCTGTCCCCTGTCATTTCTTCGGCGCCTATGTTAGAGCCGCCATGGTTGATAGATAGTAACCTCTTATAGTAGATTTCTTCACCTCCATCCCAAAATTTCCTCGTGTCGTTAGCTGTCTCAGCTACTCCCTTTCGCTCAGCTGGGTCCCTTAAGAAATCATCTGACACTGTTAATGCCTCCCAACTTGGCCTCCATGTTTGGGATAGATATGCAGTAAATGTTTCTTGGTCATGAGATGTGATCGATTTAATAGCGGATGTCTGCCGATGGCGAGACTCTGAAAGCCCGCTACATGATAGAGGATTCCAAGATGGACTAGAATCAAGGATTTTGACAAGGTTAGTTGAGGGCGGTAGCCCCAAGAGCTTCGATTCGTCTACCGGATTTTGTTGGCGAACGGGCAGGACTTTAATAGGGGGTGCTGGCGTCTGAGGATGTCTACGACACTGATCGCAACGGTATCGCGAACATTGTGGGCAACTATCAACAATCCGGAAATTTAAGGGGCCATCACCACAATAACACTAGAATTAGTCAGTATATTTAAAATGTTTAATTGGTGTGTCGTTTAACTTACACAATACCACACAAATCCTATTTCTTTGTAAGGCATCACTATTTTAACGTATATACTAGGCTTCTTGTGATAAAACCACTAAAAGCAACACATATACGCTTCGAATTGCAATGAAGACTAATTAACAACATGGAAAGTTGAAACGGCCTCCCTTTGAGATCATATCCGATGCATGATAAATAGCAACCAACATATCGCCATTGCGCATTCTATGTTGCGTTCTGATCTGAAATCTGATCAAGTTGTAGACTTGATATAATCCAAACCAACTTAATTCAATTTTAGATTAAGTGTTGTAAAGTACTTAGGTACCTACCTGCAGGTCAGGCATCTGTGGGTCAATAATGCCTGCATAGAATCCTTAAGCTCCGTATACCTGAGCTGAATGCACGACTAAAATACACCTTATAACAAGTATCCTCTACTTGTACCCAAGCTACATACATGCACCTAATCCAATGTCAACAATACCTATGTCGCGGGGTGATCTCACGCTATCCTATCCCGTAGCGAAGCCGAACGGCAGTAACTAACCGGCCAACAAAATTAATTAAACAAACCTAAGATTCAAGAAAATAATTGGTTAACGCATACCACAAGCGGATTGACACCCCAAGCGGATTAACACTTTGGCTTAGCGTACCCTGTAAGCTAATTTATATGCAGAAATACTTACTCCACTTTATTATAACTTTGCAAAAAAAGGTTGTACAAAAATAAACCTAATATTATTAAATTTGCAATTAAATAAAAAATCTAAAGATGTTTTTTTTTAATTTTTTAACTATTTTATTTAAAGCGCTATTAAAAAGTACGCTAAAATAATCTTTATAAATTTGTTTTTTTAAAGGTATACGCTTAAATAAAATAGCTAAAAAATTAAAAAAAAAAAAACTTTTAAATTTTTTATTTAATTACAAATCTAATAATATTAAGTTTACTTTTGTACAACCTTTTTTTGCAAAGTTATAATAAAGTGGAGTAAGTATTTCTGCATATAAATTAGCTTACAGGGTACGCTAAGCCAAAGTGTTAATCCGCTTGAGGTGTCAATCCGCTTGTGGTATGCGTTAGTTTGTTAGCTTCAATATCTTATACTGGCCTAATCCTACCTACCTAACTTTAAACTATCAGCTCTACGCCCGATGTAGCATGTCTATCACGATGCCGCCTTTGAAGGGATAGCTATGCTTATACTGCATAGCGTAAAAGTAGTCATCACAGCCTCAAACGGCAAGAGTCTCAACAGATCCTCTTTGGAGATCACAGAGAGACGCATAATACCTTCCCAATCGTTTCCTATTAATATACAATAGATAGTATTTTCTCAATATGATTTCATTCTTTCTGCAGTAAAGTCATATCTTTCGGGCCAAATCAATCAATGAGAAGCAATAATCTTTATCTCTGAAGATATTATAAGTTGGCTTAGCCGCAAGAATTTTTGTTTCTCGACTTCTGCAATCTTTTATTGTTAACCGAGACACCCTCCAGTGGCGGGCCTACAAGAAGCAAGTACGTAAAAAGCCCGGGAGAATCAATAAGAAAAATATTCTTTTTATCTGATGCAAGGGCAACGCAACTATAACACAAGGGGATCGAAGACAACAGCAAACCAAGCCTTCATTTTGAGTCAAGGGGATCAATATTGAAAGAACCCCTTATTTACGGGAGATCTACCAAAATAACTACAGGGCCCACAGGGGAACTACTTAAAGTTTGACACGTGCATCATAGGGCTAAACGAGCTTCAACGAAACCCAATATACACGCAGATAGAGACAACACCAGGCTCTTTATAGGGTTCTCCGATGCTGAAAAGCGATGGTGTCAGGGATGGTGCCTTACAGCCATTGTTTCAGCTCGGTACTTGTTGCAAAGAATTGTCATATTCGAATTGGGCTTATTATTATTACCATAGGCGAGGCCGTTATATGGCATTAGTGAGTAAGAGGTTGGGTGGTAATATATGCCTGTGCCCTGGAGCAACTCTAGCCATCAATTGACGGCCAACATGGCAAGAGGGTAGTCAATATTGGCTCAGCCGATGAGGATATTTTGAAAGGGCGAAGGAGAATTGCAGCACAGCAGAAGCTTCAGAGGATGAATATCGCCGGCGTTAAAATTGAATACGGATATGAACGGAAGGCTAGTATTATTACACGAAGAGGTAACTTTCAGCGGCATTCAAACCCGCTTCCTCAAAATAACCAGTTTCGTTACATAGAAAAGGTAAAGCCACAAGAGCTTTTTCCCAAATCTTCTCCAAGATTCTTCATCATTAACATGTATGTTATATCTCAACTTCAGTTTAACCTAGGTTTATGTATGACTACTGGCACGGCCAGATTTAGTTACGTTTTCGGGGGACTCCACGGTGATTCTAGTGCTCACCGATCAACTAAAAAGCTCCCAATCCAAGCCATTGTGAAGGGATATATCGACTTAGAGCGCGCCCTCACAGGGGAAATGATTAACTACAAAGAAGGGTTGCTAGTTGACTTCTATGCCGCTTTGATCGTGCCTCATTATTTATTAGATATAAAACTAAACTACCGAAATCGGGAGAGAATTTATGACGACGAGGTTTTTGATGGATTCGACTTTGACAATATGATTAGCAAATGGTGTGAATATAATAAAAGTTTGGCATAGGTTCCTTCCTATTCTCCGACCTAAGCGAAAGATCTTAGACCCAAAAAATGAGCCTCCCACAAACTTGTGGCGGCATAGGAACGATGACAGAATATGCGCGCGATCGGATTAAATGGCACGCAGCGGATTACACTTAGAAGAAGGGGGTAAAATAAAAAGGAAACTGAAACGATCCGAAGGACGATGAATCGTTCATGTCAGAAGGTTTCGCCTTCGGAGTGAAGGTAGGTCACAGGTATGTCACTGCTGGGTAGATGTATATGGTAAGGTCTTAATATTATTAATTCCCGAGCCTCCTCCCTAACAGTTGGGAGGGCTCTCCTCTTTATATAGCCGAATAATACACTAGTCCCACCCAGGTGGGTAGCCTCTACCTCGCTACTACATTATCCCCTGACAGTTCGGCTATAAGATATAGGATCCCAAAGTTTAGAGACAAGTCCAAAAGGGAATGCTCTTCAACCTATTAACCGGGCCGTGTGCTTACGCTTGAAAGGTTGCTGTTTATTGGCTTCCGAGCATATCCTAATAAATGTCGAATGGATTTTGATACTTCAGACAATTCATCTTCTAAACTCTGGGGTTGCCAGGTAAGCTAACGTAAGTACAGCAGTATCAGCATGGAATACTAACATGACTATCCTAATACTCAGAATGGTAGAGTGAATAGGTTCAATATAGGGGGAGGTTCCTACCTTTATATATGGAGACAGGCCAAACTCCCGCACTTCCACATGCTATAATGAAGTCATCTCTGTGAAGACTCCATTGCTCAGGATAAAACCGTTGAATCCAACGATGATAAATCAAAAGATTGAAAGTGTACTGGATTGGGCAATATGAAGAGTTCTAGGATGGCCTTTGCCCTTACAGCTGTAGATAGGCTAAATCCCGTACTTCCTTCCACACGTAGTTTTTGACATCCAAGGAGAATCTTTTGATAAAAACATGGCGCAATTAAATTCGAGGATAACGTAAGAGTAACGTCTAGCTGAGTACAAGATAGTCATTCCCAAAGTGGTTGTGGACATCTACCTTGGCTACACCTACTTCACCCGCTCTACTTCAGTTCACGAAGTTAAAATCTTATTGAAACCATAGTCCGCTCCAAGCCCTTATATTGCCTCTAGACCAACGTCCGGAGTTAGAACCACATCTTCGGCCCGCGCTAGTCGCGGGTAAGCAATGCGACAGTATCCATTAACCCCGCCCAGCCCGACGAACCGTTCCTGAACGGAGATAAGTTCATTACGACGCGCCTTCGTCTGTAAAACAAAAGGGAAGCTCCCTAAACATCCTGACCTTACTACGTCGTCCTTTAAATAGGATCTTATCTAACTCGCTGAACAGCACCTATCTACTTAAGTACCCAAGATCAAGAGGTATCCACCCGGCACCGTCCGGAGAACCCATCAAAGTCCGAAGTCCGAGTCCATCAATGACATACTTACTATACACCTCGCGCGGGTTTGCGACTCGCATCACCTGACTTATTTAATTCGAACCAATACGTCAGAGTCGCAGTATTGGGGTCCTGGGACCTTGATTATCAATCTCGGATATACATAGTATAAGCACCTTAGCGACCATCAGCTGCATGGGGGTTGGTTACACCCCAATCGGGTCTTTTAGATCCTTCGATTTAGCCTGGACTGTCCGTGTAGCATATGCTTACTCCTACGCTACATACATAGTACATACTCAGCCGAGAAGGTAGGGGGTAAGGTAAGGTAAGCGGAGATACGAAGTGCCTGAACGGGCAGCGTCTTGTGTCATGGCTTTGTAGTATCTGCTAGCTTATTGTCACCGTAACGCTTGACTTGACCTACTGTAGAGTATCATCTAACCTTAGGTACCATTAATCTAATAATATCCCTGGCCCCGGAATAAGAGACCGGGCGGATGCTGCCCTAGCATCTCATCTACACCCTTCTATTTCCGGCGTATAACAGGGGGGCGGAGATAATAAAGCCAAGCTTCGGCCGCCCACCGCTTAACCGTCTCGCCGTGACGTGACGTGATCCCACCAGAGGCCGGGACTGCGATGTGGGATGCTGAGGAATGGACTGGCACCGTGTAATCAATCGGCGCAGGCCTTCATCCCCCGGGCGCCGGGACAGGACGGAGTTAGTTACAAATCAACTCATGCAATAGCACCAAGCAGCAAGCAGGTGAGATGCAGCGGTTAACGGGCAGCGGCTAATCTTTAGATGCTCGTTCCCGGATTAATAAATAAATAAGTATCAAGGAAACCCTTAATCATGCCGTCCCGTTCACCAAGATCTAATCTACCTTGCAGACACCTCGAAACATACAAATACAAGCTTCACGACTTGAATTAACACTTCCACCATGGCACCCACCAACAAAGCAGCCTTCTACCCCTCAGACAAAGCGCCAACACTACAAGTCGCGTCATCCCCGTACCCAACAGCCGGTCCCAACGACGTGATCGTCCACGTCGCGGCAGCAGCTATAAACTCCGTGGACTGGAAGATCCAAGAAGCAGGGACCGCCGTATTTCCCTTCCTGCAGTACCCTCTCGTCGGGGGTCTCGACGTAGCAGGCACGGTGGTAGAGGTCGGGCCAGCAGTGAGCAAATTCCGCCCCGGCGACCGCGTGCTCGGGTTCTCGTCAGACTTCGTCTCGCGGGCCGGGGGGTTCCAGAACTACGTCGTAGTCCCGGCGTCAGTTGTCACGCACCTCCCTGAAAACACGCCGTTCGTCGACGCAGCGGTGCTGCCGTCCGGCGTCGCGACCGCCGCAGTATCGCTCTACCAGTACCTCGACCTCACGCACCCGTCGCTCCCAGCGCGTCCCGGTAATGGGCAGACGGTGCTGATCACAGCCGGCGCGTCGTCCGTCGGCAGCAACGCAATCCAACTAGCCGTAGCGTCGGGCTACGAGGTCATCACGACGGCGTCGCCTCGTCACTTCGCGCACTGTACGGCCCTGGGCGCGTCACGCGTCTTCGACTACCACTCGTCGACACTACTAGAGGACGTCAAGGCCGCGTTCCGCGGGAAGCAGTGTGCGGGAGGTCTATCGTCGGTGGAATCGAGCAACAGCCTCGCCTTCGAGGTCGTGAGCGCGAGCGAGGGGGAGGGTAAGTCCGTAGCATGCACGATCCTATTCAGCCAGGACGGCGTGCCCGCCAACATCCGCACGGAGATGATCCACGCGTTCCACATCAAAGACACGCCTCTGGCCGACGTCGTCTTCGGGACCTATCTGCCCGCGGCGCTAGCGGGCGGGCGGTATAAATGCGAGCCGAAGCCGCGCGTCGTAGGGACGAGTCTCGAGTCCGTCCAGACGGCCCTGGATATCGGCAAGACAAATGCCGTGTCATGTGAGAAGCTCGTTGTTACGCTTGCCGGGGGAGCATAGGTCCATAACATGGTTAAGTAGATAACACTCTCAAGGCTTATGATGAATCAAATATAACATGTTTACCACAAAACCGGATAATCCATCCATAGATCTCCCTTTTGGGTAAGCACACAAATTCGGTATAATCAAAATAGCAGAATTCGACAAATACTGCCCAGAGGAATTGGCATCCTATTAAGATCTTCTTTCATCGTGTACGATAAAGTCAATTGAGTTGTGGTCGAGGTACGAAACTAGAACGCAATAGAATTGGTGAGCATGTTGCAAGGCGGGGGGAACACGGATTGTTCGATACGCCATCATGTAACCTCGTAGTATGGTACTGTCGATTAGCCCTTCAGTGACCCAATACATAGGCCGAGTTGAACAGTCACAAAAGGAAGCAGAGTTCTCACTTAAGACAATGGCAGTATTCTCTGATTATCATAAGAGTTCAAGTGCCGTATTTGCGTGGTTGTCCATATCCATCTATTTTAAGGTATCAATCATTACAGATATCCACAATCCAAGAGATATCCCAGCCAGAAAAACAATCACACCCCGACCAGCTCCGATTACTGAGATGCTCAGCAGCCAAAGTTAAAGATTAGTATCCGGAATCTCAGCCACCTGGGCCTGCTCCATTTTCGTCGGTTTTGTTCCACCCCAGGCCTGAATGATATCGCTTATATCGTAAATGCGACAGAGAATAACAAAATTTAAAACATGTATCCAGATTGAGAAGTGATGAACGGATTGCGAATCTCGCAAGTATTAGTTGAAGAGGCGAGGCTAGTTAGGTGTAGGACAGCATTCGCCTCGTCATATTTAAAAAGCCAGTGTTAAATCAATAAAATGTATTCGCTGTACCAGACACGGACAGTCGACTGTCATATTAAGGTATTGGCGATATTGCGGATCAGAAGGAGGAGCCCGATGAAATGGAACGAGAAGAAGAATGGGGTCTTCAAGGTTGAAGACTGAATCGGAGAGGGGAATACCGAAATCGTACGATCAAAGGAGCCACCAAATCAAGAGGTATATATGCCCGTAACGCCAGAGAAATGGAAACCTAATAAAGCGCGGAGAAGAGAGTCTAATTAGGTATATACACCGTTGTCGAGCTACCGACTAGTAGCTTGCGGCCATCAAGACTATAGTGACGCGGTGCCAGATAGTCAGGGGTGCTGCATGTGTTCCGGTGATAGACTCGACGGATCAACGGGATCAAATTGCACCAACTGATTCATGTCTAGTTCGGCTTGGCTAGGCTCCACAAACGCTGGAGAATGAGGATGCATAGGCAAATTGATGGTGTGCTTTGAGTACATTTCGTTCAGACTGTGGCCATCTTCCGAAATAGCAGACTCGCCCATACCGTAGAGGTCGGCTGATGCAGGTCGTTGCATCATGGCGAGAGGGGGGGACTGCTCGACAATAGCAGGATCACCATGCTGACCACCGTACGAAAGTGGAGATGCAGGCGGTGGAATTTGCGGCATCGGTGAGAGAAAATTACCGCTATATGGAGTGTGAACGGGTAGTGGGGTTCCCTCAGGAGCTTGCGAGAAGAAATTAGGACTCGAATAATCCGAAGGTGCAGTCGTAGCAGAAAGAGGATATTGTCGCATATCCATGCCAAAGCCCGTCTGCGTGTCTATACGCAGATGTGACCCGGCGTTGAGCCCCTGGGGTTGCTGAGGTACTGGGGCATAAAGATTGGGAGTATGGGGTTGAGGCTGGCTCTCGCCTGGATGTTGAATGTAGAAGGAAGGCATCGGGGTCTGGAACATGGAGAAATCAACGGCTGAAGGGACTGAGCGACTGCGCTGTCGCTTATGACCAGGCCCACGCATGCCTTGGTGCATGGGGCCAATCCCCCACTGTGATTCTTGAAACATGCCGACATGTGGTTGAGCAAAGTTGGGTTGCGAAGAAGGACGGTTCGTGGGCGAGACAGGAGCTGACACAGATAAGGCATGGTTCATATCGAATGGGTTGGGGTTGTGTCGGTTGGCAAAGGTTTCCAATGAGACCAACTTGGCGAGTTGGCCACTGAGAACCTTGGGGTTTCCGCCGAGATGGTGAACATAGCAGTGAGTCGCCTGCTGGTCTTCGGTGAAATCGCCGCATTGAAAAAATCCGTTCGAGCTGGGAGACGAGTCCATGTGGAAAGTAGGTGCTCGGTTCAGTTCAATGACAATTCCGCCAAGCTTGGAACCATCTCCCTCCGCATTCTCCAGAAAGATATTCTTAATAGCGCTGAAGTGATACTCGATCTTGTAACCAGCCTGGTCGTTGTTGATGTAATAAGTCATGGTACATTTCTCGGGAGAATAGAAGATGATTAGATCCATCGTGTTCTGTCCAACACGCGTCCATTTGCCAATGCTCAGTGATCGACAGGTTAAGTGGTGAATCACTGTCATTTCGTCAGCAACAGGAGATATAACGAGATGAACAAAAGGTGTTCCAACTTACAGACTTTGCCCTGTCCACCCTGGTCACCGCCCAGCATCATGGAACTGTACGGCATCAAGCCAGTACGTCCCATGTAGGGACCGCCAAGGCCCTTGCCAGACTCCATTGCCTGCATGGCGAGATAGGCACGCATAGACTCGGGAATAGAGTCTATGTCTTCGCCGCTTTCCAAACTCTTCTTTGCCAGGAGCTTAATCTTGGCACGTCTAACGAGAATTGATGTCAGTAAAATAACCGGGACTACGACAAGACTCCACGCACCGGTTCTGGAACCAAATCTGGACAGATCTTTCGGTCATGTTGATTTCTTCGGCTATCCGCTCGCGCACAGTAGCAGTGGGTGTAGGGTTCTTGTTGAACTCTAACTCGAGGGTGGTGAGTTGATCCTGCGTGGCCCGCTGGCGCTTCTGATTCTTCTGTTGCTGAGTCAAAGTGCTCTTCCGAGGAGGGCGCTTCGAAGTGTTGTTGGGAGTGTGGCCAGATGCAGCCGACTGGGGAGAAGGCGACTGGCTCATCTTGGTGCCGATGGATCCAGCGGGCGTGAGGCTGAATGGTTCGGGGGTCGAATGAGTGGCCGTCGGCGTATCCGACGGCGGGTGCTCCATCTTCATCGGGGTTTCCATTGCCAAATCCATATGCCGCGAATGATTTGCGTGTTTTGCGATATGGTGTCAAGTTGGCAAATTGATAGATGGCTTTGACGTGACTGGGTACCGCTGGGGTAAGATGTCTCGATCGTAGCCAAACAGGGATAACAGGATGGGCGTTCAAAGAGAGTGGGAAGATTTTTTTTTTCAAGTTTGGGTTCGAATGAGTGTCGTACCGTACCCTTGATATAAATGATCGAGATCAGGATAATAAAAATACGTGAATCGTGACGCGTTTGTGTCGTGTGATAGACTGTTGCTACTGCTGCTGCTGTGGCTATAGTTAAATTTTTTTGGGCTTGTTAGAACTCAATGTTGAGGGTTAATCAGCAGGAGTTAGGCGCGTCGTCGCGATGTATGAAGCCTAAGGAATGAAATGGACCCGAAAGGAGTGACGGTGTCCGTAATGGCTACAAAGATTTAAAAAGGAATGTGGAGGGAGAAAAAGTGAAAGAAAAAAAAAGTGAAGAATTGCCGAAAAAGGTCGACGATACTGGCGGTGGAAGAAAGGTTGATAGGATACGAAGAAACAAGAGGAGAAAGGAGGAGGTGAAGAGGGGGGGAGTCTAGAGAAAAACCCTGGGTCAGGTCAGAGAGACTGAGAGGCGGAGCGCGAGCGAGAGAGAGGGTTGGTTGGTTGGTTGGTTGGGCGGGAAAGGGAGGTACGGGTACGGGCACAGGCACAGGTACAGGTACCTTAGTGTAGAGGCCAGTTTGGCTGTCCAACCCACCGGATTGTACTGTAGATGGGTACTGTACACACCCAACACACCACCACAACTTCTGCCTACAGTTATACCTGCAGTAGTCTAGTCCCTCCCGAGTGTGTCACGTACATAGTATAATAGTAGCGTAAGTACACTATGTATAGCTTCCTAATTGGTGGTGTGGTAGTATACCTACATCTAGGTGGTGAATGCAAGATACCTAGTCTTGTGGGCTATTTTGGGTGGTAAGTGCAAGTAACTCGAAAGGTAGTAGGCGGTCAAATCGCCCACTGACCAACTCGAGTTCAGCCAATAAGGGCAGGATACTATACCTCTGGTTTAAAACACAAGTACACTTGCCCCAGGTATCCGTTTAACTGTGTAGTGTAGGTACCTAGAGCAGCGTACCGTAGTGTAGATAGTGCACGCAAGGATAGGGCACACACACAAAAGGGCCAAGAAGCACAGTGCATCAACCCATTTTTGCGTGAAAGCCCTGCAGAGGTGAACTGGCCCTGTACCCCCCCGGTCGACTTTAAGCTGTAGGTGATGGGGGCGACAGTTTAGACCCAAAACAGGAAGCAAGCAAAGCAAAGCAAAGCAAAGCAAAGCAAAGGGCCTGCAAAAGGGCCCGCAAAGAGCAGATAAACAGACAGACGACGATGACAAGACAAAAAGGCAACAAAACATCTACAGGTCAGGCACAGTATACAGGCACAGGCACAGACACGGACACGGACCAGACACCACAGTACCTCAGCAGTGTAGTGTACAGGGTTCCGTCCTTCCCGTCATCGTGAGGCTTGCCCTTTCTGGATTATACTACTGTACTATGCATATACATACAGGTGGGCATACATACCTTACCTACATGTAGGTACGAAGGTTAGGTACCAGGATGAGGTATCTTTATAATACTAACATAACGCTAGTAATACATCTATAGACACCCACACTACACACATACATATGTACTGACTGCATACTGTGGCCCCTACTGTAGGTACTACTACCCAGTGTATAGAATCAGTCTAGCCCTGAGAGGTTAGGTACCTGAGGCTTGTTGATTCCACCGGGTAGGACCAGGGCCCTTCAGGCACTCCCGCATTGCACACACTCACTCCTTTCCCTATGCAGCCCGATATACACTCCAAGTGCCACCATACCTCCGACTTTTCCCTCTCGCCTCTTATCGCGCATCTTCTGTTTCAAACCATTTGCATACCGTACCCGACCCTTACACACCTTTTTTTTTTCTCTCTCTCTACGCTATACTACCTAGTAACCTAGTACCGTATGTTCTCCTGTTACTATTCATTCCCCTTTTAAAAGGTGCATTAGTGTACGTAGCTACCAGTCCACCCCTGCTTTTGGTTTGCGATCTACAAACAAGTGCAATGCAAGGCTGGCACCAAAGCTGGTATGGTATTGACACTCGCAAAGATCTTTATGCTTATTACCTAACCCTAACCTATTCAGGTACCTACACTGGACACTATTGCGAGAGTGGCATATGCCTATGCTGTGATGAAGCTATGCTGAAGGCGTACATAGAATACCTAGTAGGTATTCGATAGAAACCAGGATACCTATACGTTCATTGCTATCTTATCCTGAATTATCATCCACGGTGTACTAGTGTAGAGTAGGTATGCATGCCCACACTTAACATCTACTTACACTATCAATTAGGTCTTCTTGAAATCTCTCAACATACCAAAGACTCTGGCATTTTCTCAACATCCGCTAGAGCCGGTGTCAGATAAGGTAGGTAGTGAAGCCATGGCGTGTCTTGCATGTCGTCAGCCTGGAAGAGAATAGCGTGGAGCTTACCCGGCCGCTAGACGGGCCGCCTGATTTTTTACTCGCCTTGGCAGAGTTGATAATCTGTTCTGGTCAGGTCTTTCTCACGTCACCGCTAACTCTATCTCTCCATCTCTCTCACGACATGGGGAAACACTTATGGAAATAGTGTAGTGTATGCACAAACACTAGTCCGCTTGGGTGGCCAAGACTGACTAGGTTGTGCTCAACAACCATCTCAACTTTACGAGATTGGTCATGATCGACGCAAATACTTCAAGGAGTATACACATACCACCTACCATGTAGAAGTGTGCGAGAAGATAGTGTACACAACACCACTCTCTCTATTGTATGTCTTCTTGCAATCTTCGGATATCAGTATTGCCACCAAGATCAGATTTACAAAGTCCTGCACCGTTTCGCAGTCGGAATTCTGCAGTGGGTGAGACAACAGAACGGGATATTCCTTTGTGGCGGTACCTTTGCGCGACAATCAGCCAATCAGCATCGTCCCCAAGTTGTCTTGTCGCCTGCGTCAACGCATAGAAAGGGGGCTGGGTGTCACAACACAAATCCCTACTTACCATGGAGTAGATGCCCTACCGTCAGTCCACAATCGCAAGGCCATCATCAACACTCATTATGATTCTATCGAAGATGGAACCACGGTTTCGGCTTATCTATCGTAGCTACGGAGGTTGGGGCCAAAAGTCTCCATGATCTCTGACAATAGCTCATAGTGCAAATAAATTAACCACATACGGACTAACGGCTCGGCAAAGCTGTCGACAGCCGGACTCAAGCCCGGCAAAGCATCTACTAAGCCAAAGCTTTGCTACGCTGTCGCTAGTGGTAGCTATATCTTAGCGCAATTAGTAGCTTGTTATGCCTAAGCAGTACTTAGGTATTATTTTACCAGCTGCAGGCGGCCCGAAATATTGCATGCCGTGCCGTTAGACCGTATAAAGTTAATTTATTTGCACTATGAGCTATTGTCAAAGATCATGGAGACTTTTGGCCCCAACCTCCGTACGCCCGATTTATTATCGAGCTTGTGGTGGGGTTACTGTAAAGATCTAAACTACTACTGTGTAGTATTGAGGTAGGTAGTGTAGGTATCGTCTCACTGCAACCATGCTTTCGGCAATCGTTAGATACACTACTGTACTCTTGACGATGACAGATTTGCTCAGCCGACTCACGCGTCCACCCACGCATGCATGATGACAAAAGATAGAGATACTATCTCCTCGTACACTAGGTGATGACGAATAGTTGCCATGTATGATTCTAGCCCAATCTTTTCTTATATCCTTCATGCACACGCAAGAGAGATGGAAGAAAAGAAAAAGAAAAAGAAAATCAGCGCGTTGCCAAGCTGCTGACAGGGACACAAAAATCTGGCCATGGCCTCTGCTTTGTATAACGCAAGCGCGAAGCATCGGTGGCATCCGGACAAGCATCCCTGTGGTGCCGTCAGAATTTGTAGTCGTACCAGACAACTGATCTACCCTCTCTCGGCTATGGGTACCCCACGCATCATTCCACAAATCCCTTGTGACTGATGACTGATGGCTCACTGGAACTACCTCGACTTACTTACACATGTTTCTTCTACGATGTCGTCACCGAGGGCAGTACCGAGGGCACCAGGCGGCAGTGCAGTGCATCTACTACCACTAGTATAACTATTTACCACAGCCTCTCACACTAGGTACTTGGTAAGCCATTTCAGCGTCTTGTGTCCTTGGCCAGGTTTACACGCCAACGTCTCGGCTTCTTCTTTCTACAGCACTAAGTCTTAGGTCGTGATGCAAGTCTAAGTCGGCGGCATGACTACTAAGTACGGTAGTGTGATGTACTAGTAGTAGTGTATGTCGACCCGCGCCGACAGTTAGGTAGTGCACACGTACACGTACCTTCAGAGACTCAGGCTTGGCATTGGCGGAATGTTCCCGGTTTCTCTCTTCCCAGACTTCTGCACCAGTGCAACGCCACCCTTCCAAACATGGTGGCGAAGAGGAAGACTGCCGCGGCAAATCAGGATCGCGACGTGAGCAAATCCAAGCCCACGACGGATCGCTTATCTACTACTAGTATAGTATACTAGTATGTGGTGTACTATGGGAAGCAAACGGCACAATCAACAGCTCAGCCATCATCATTATGCGGGTCGTGGACCGTAGACAGTGCGTATCGACGGATAGTGCACATAGTGCACATAGTAGTCGACGACACGCTTGCTCCAAGCCTTCCAGTCGGTGTCGGTGTTTTTTACACTAGTGTATAGGCAGTTCACGGCATCAGAAGCCCCTGCCCCTGAACCCAGGCTTCTGCCCAGGTAGCCTGGAAAAAAAAAAAAGAATGTCACGCGTGATTTGTGCGAGTCCACATTCTGTCCATATTCTGTCCACATTCTATCGACCATCGACAGCCGTACCTCGCAGCGTGCAGGTACGCTAGCCCTAGCCCCTGAACCACAACCCCTGAAAATCCACCCTCCACAAACGTCTATCTAACCGTATTGAGCGACTTCAAACAGAGAGAGAATTCCATTAGCAAAAGGTCGTGTTGGCCCTAGTGTACACTGTGTGCGCTAGTCCCAACATGGTAAGGTAATGTACTGTGTACACAACACAGAAACCACACTAGGTACCTCACCTATCTACCTCATAGTAGTGTAGTATACGTAGGTGCATAGGTGGTGTAGACCAACTGGCTGCACTGGTAAGTATAGAGAGACTTCTCTCCCGCTCACTCGAGCCGTTCCAAGCCACCCGCATATCGTCTATAAATCTTTTTGGGTCTTTGTTGATCCTGCCTGACCGTTCCCGAGTCTGAGGTGAGAAATCCTCCGACCTCGATTCTACTGTACATACATAGTAGTGCAGTGTAGTAGAGTCCTACACTACACTACAACAACAGTTACGCCACGTTTCGATACCAGAGTCAACGTGAATACTACATACTACCTAGGTAGTATATAGTGAGAGTATAGGTGGGTAATGTATAACGTACGATTACTTTCGTTTTCGTTTTCTTTTTTGTTAATTTTTTTGGACATTATTTTTCTTCCGTCCGTTGTTAGCCTGGACTGGTTTGCTACATACACCACTGGCACGTCACTCAAGTGGGCAATCGGTGCCGGTGCCGGTGCCGGGTGTCTTGCTATACTACACGACACTATAGCTACACACTAGATATCTACCTAGTGTACTACCCTAAATCAATCCATACCATTCTCGGAATCCATAGCCAACCCTCCAGGTACCCGGCCTTGTACACTAGGTAGTAGTGTGTGTGTGTGTAGTGTTGTATGTAGGTAGTATTTCCAGCTGAGGCTTCATTGCATGACCGACGGCACTTACAACATTGGGGCTAAATGCGACGCGCGGTATGTATTTGACCCACTACTCGCATGAGCTGTTATACCTACAACCTGTTTACTCTATCAGTCGGGGGGGCAGAGAATCGGGGCAGAGTCGGGGTTGGATTCGATGCGACTCTACGGCATAAGGTAATGTTTCCTTGCACATTGTACATCGCATGCTGTAACATTGACCCGCGTCTTACGGGTCACATCCGACAGCTTGTGCAATGTGTGGATCCAAGCAGCGATAAGTGCACACAACACATCCAGAGCAAAGGAAAGCAAAGCATCGGAGTGATGCGCCGGGGTATGGTCTCATACTGTAGGTAGTGAAGCGAAGGTGAGGTGAAGTGTCGGTCTTTTTCAAGGCCGATACATCGGTTTACACTACACCTCACTATGAGTAGGTACACGACTACGCGTCAAGTCGTGCAGGTTTGTTTCAAGATTTTTATCCGCCGCTTTCGATTATTACTTCCCTTATCCATTGAATCCGCGCGGTCTTGTTCTTTCGTCAAAAGACGCGGCATGTGGGCGCACACATTATTCGAATAGTGACACTAGTTTGCCAGGTCCGTGGTGCATGAATACAATTGGGAATAACCCAATAAAACGACGACGAGCCCGACAGGCCCCCATGTTCCTGCAGATGGATCGACCTAAGGGCCGAAAGTCGAGGGTAGCATACATTCCCATACTGCGACGCTCAGGACTCGTAGCTGGAATTGTCCAGGTCGCATCCAGACTTTTCCGCCAGCAGCACAGCAGCGACAAGCGCTCCCGTCGGCAAGGCACAAGTGGTTGTTCCCAATCATTAATCCAACCTGCCAGTCCCGGTGCCGAAACCTGTGTGGCCGACGTCCAGCCGAAATCCACGATGACGAAGGCGCCGGTAGTCTTCCAGACCCTGCGGTCTTTCTGCCGGCTCTGCATGATGACACTGACTATTGATTGACACCGACTGACTATACTATAGCACGAAATCACCTTTTTTTCCTCTCCTCTTTCGAGTCCATCCCCCTCCCTGGTCCCCTGCCAAGCTCGCCCTATTCACGAGCCCAACTAGGAGAGATCCGCGACGATCAACCGGGGGTCTGCATCTCGATCCTAATTCCAATGCTACCGTCTCTTGATAAGTCATCTTTTTATTGCTGTCCCCCTCGTGCGCTAGTGTAGTTCTCCCAGCTAGTCGCATCCCACTTCTTATTGTAGAAAAGGGGCTCGCGTCGTCCCCGCAGACTAGACGCGTCCAATTCATTCAATCATTCACTTTTTTTTCGTTGGGTCCGGCAGACAAAGCTGCGCTAAAGCTTAGGTCGTCAGATATTTCAAATACTTTTACGTATTGGAACACGTGCCGCAATAAATCAACGACATATCTAGCACACTACTACTGTGGTTAAAGAATCGTGATGTCCTAGATTCATCGGCCTAATCTTGGCAATTGAAAGGGAAATTCCGATTTTAACTTACACACTACAACAGACGGGCAGTTAGACGGGTACGCTACACATCTCCCCTCAACCATCTACCAGGTAAGGTCGGCCAATAATTGGCATCCTAGGCCTCGCTTAATCATAAAAGGACTATTATTCTCCGTATCGCTCCCTACACTATACCGTACTCTCTCTCTCTCCCGCGCTGTCAGTTTAAAGCACACTACAACACACTACACTACACTACCCCATGATCCGCCTGATTGATTCAAATTGATCTTCGTCCCCACCAAAGTTCCAAGCAACGTTCAAGAGAAGTATCTGAAACGGTTCGAGAAGCGCCAAGCCCGTGTACGCTCAGGGGCAAAAATCCAAAGCACGTTATGTAGTTCATCTGAGGCAAAACCCCATCGTTTTTCTTCCGCCGGGTCTCTTCGTTATCTCTACTATGTAGTGTATCAGTACTAGTACAGTAGTGCAGTGCGGGAAACCATGCTGTAGTGGACCTATAATATGGACGGCTAATATTGCTCTTCAAGATGCATCGTCTACTATGTACTTTAAGACCCAGCCCAGAGCCCGCCAGTAGAAACCCGAGATCGCCTAGACTTGTAATGCCCGTAAAGTCCGGCAATTTTTGCCTCTGCGTCTTGGGTATAATACACGTGATAAGCATACCCGCCCGTATTGGAGTTTGTTCTCGATGCAAATCGGCGAGTTTTAGTTCTGAGGCTGAAAAAAAAAAAGATATTTTTAGACACCCCTCCCTCACCCCCGTGCGCATGATGACGGGCGGCGCATGGTATGTTGTGAAACGATGGAGACTGATCATATGCACAGCATGTTGTCTGGTTGGTCGGTTGGTTGTCTTGCTTAGTTAAGTAGCTAGTCCGTCTCGTCTCGTCCGTAAAGCTGTGATGCGACGCGGACTGGAGCGGAGCGGATTGGGTTGGGTTAGGTTTACTATATGGTGTGATAGATCGTGTGTTACGCTCCGAACGTCGGTGAGGCTACGCTAGCTGTCGCAGTATTCTGATGCCCATTGCCAATTATTGCGATTTCGACGCTTGCGATAAGTCGGCTAGGGGGAACTGCCAAGGAGTTAAAAACCCCTTGTGCAACTGCGGGATTCACTGTTCACCGCTCGTCGCATCAACAGGCAGGAGTTAGGCTTTACTGCTTGTGCAGGAGGACATTGGGCTGAGATGTGATCGTTCTTTGGCTTTTAGTGTCGTGGCTTGGTGAGTTGAGGCGGTATTTAGAATAGTCGACCGATTTGTTCTTTCAACCGGGGATAGAAAACTGTTGTACTGACTCAGAATAGGATCGTCTGATAGGGTTCGTGGGAGTGATGGCTCAAAAGTAATAGGTAAGGTAAGCCGAGTTTGCGAATCGAGGTAGTCTTGTGTTAGAGACAACTCCCTCCTATCCCTAAGCACGGAGAATCGCTAATTGGTTGTTGGCATATGTGAGTTTGTTCATTGTTACGGGCTTGAAAGATATGTCTAGGTTAGAGGTTAATTTCGTAATTCAAGACTGCTATTCACAGAGGGCAAATCGGAGTAAGGTGATACTATGTGATCGAAAGGGCCATGACTTCATGGTGAGTCGGATTATGTTTAACTTTCTTTCCGTCCTTTGGGTAGACGTCTAAAGCTAAGTATGGAGAAGCCACGTGCTAGAGTTCGTAAAGCATTTAAATTCTTGGGTTTGCGGGACACTCAGAATATCTATGTAGCACTTTAAGGGACATGTGATGAATTGTGTTTTTGTCTGCTTGCGTAACGCATAGAGCCTATTGCTTCATTATAAAACTTACGATATCGAATGCGTTATTGAATTGTTAAATTCTAGTGTCTCTGTGTTAAATGCTTCCATAAAACGATCTAACCATGGCTTTATTAATACTAACTCTGTATATTAACAAACTCTGTTATGCATTTAAATGGGCTATCAACACCATAATGGAGAACAGAAAACCACAGTAAAATACAAGTGTCGCGTAGAAGTGGATCATATATATATACCGTTAATTCCAGCATGGAATTAACGGCGTCGTTTTTTCCGTAACAACAAGTGTATTAGTCCACCTCTTACGGGCTAGCTTCATTGAAAAATATTTTAATTTCTAGAAGTGTTGGATTTGTAAGACTACTATAAAATATGTCAAGAAGGATTATGGAACCGTCTTGCTATAAACGATAAGGACATTCCCTCTTGCTGGATTTATTACGGCTCTCAAGTTCCTTCCATCTTATTAGATAGGCTGGGCTAGATACTAGCCTACATGATTATGGATACTCATCTAAGGATTGTCTGTGCAAGGCCCTTGTGATGCGAGGCTTGACTGCCGCTGTTCGTTCCGAATATCGGTAAATATTCTAGGTGTGAGATCGGACAGAGGAACCGGAAATTGGAATATGAAGAAACAAGACGTCGTGATGAGAAAGCGGTGTGAATTAGATTGAATCACTTCATGAGGCTTCGGCGTGCTCCTTCCCCTTTGCTTGTACTACTGACGAGTAGCTTACCGTTACTATGAGACTTTTGCACACGCCATCCACGACGCTAGTCCAGCCACAACCCAGACTTGCCGCCTTTTCAACTTGTAGCAAAAACGACCTCACCGACTAGTGTTTTCGTATTATATCTCCTCTGAATAGCCTTTCGGGCTTGCAAACATACGGGTATTCCCTCAAATTCTCACGATCTTCGTCGGCTAATGTTTCCATTAGTAGCACTACGAGCTACCGCACCTCTCCGAATTCACAAGGATGCGTGTTACAGAACGCCTTCGCCCGATCAGCGTCTGTGTAACTCCTCATAGTGTACATAAATGCTTACGCCGCTGACGCCATCTCACTCATCACTGCCCCGGGCAAGTCTTACACCCTTTGATCCTCTCGGGCGGTATTGAGTGGATTTGTCAGTTGCCAAGGCTGTGTAAGATTTGATCCCGTTGCGACAATGTCTGGGGTTGTAACTCATTTGTTGGCTGCGATGAGGGAGCGGAGGACGGAACTTGTGATACTCGGGCTGCACAGTACTTACGGTATAAATGGGATCAGGCCCCATGACTGCCTTGTATTTCAAAAGCGTGTTTCCGGTATTAAGTCGCGACGCCGAGTCTCCGATAATAATGTGATAGCGTTCTACTCTATAGCTCTTCCGGATAGATATCCATCTTTGAAAGACGTATCCGCTTGAGCGATATCACAATTTACGATTATTGCAAAGAAAAGCTCCTGGACGAGCAGGTATTTATACTATCCTAAATATCAAGTTTAATTCTTCACCCCTTTTCCTCTGCTACGACGGAATCGAATTAAAAAAAAATTTAGATTAGAGATATCAGGTTGAAGCCTCTCCCAAGGGGTGGTGGCTAGACCCCAGAACCAGCCTTTATCCCGGGGAACTTGACTCCTTCAACGATATATTAAACCAGTGGTGGTAAGCGGTTCCTTGGGGTCTCGATAACCTGTCGGAATGACAGAGACTCATGAAAAACATCCCAAGCTATTCTGAGCAAGATTGATGCTGGTCAAAAGGATGGCTCCGGATTGGACCGGGATGAGAAACTTCCGGTGGCTGTGATGAATGTGAATGGCAGACACATGGAGGGATCTCGACGTCACCTTTTGAGACCCCTCGAGGCTATCCGCCTCATGGTAACTTGGGGGCGGAAGGGGATAATATAGAGGAGATAGACTTGGGGGTGGCCGCTGAACCTGGATAGGGGCGGCGTCAAGGCGAGAAGAAGAGAAAAGGGGTTAGCGACAGGGAAAATGAGCGGTGCTACTAGTTATTATTGCGCTTACGGGAGTTATTAGCTCGGATGACCTGCTGTGGAACGCTGCGAATCTAACGGTAACAGAGTGCCTTTCGTCTGCATCGGCTTAACGCCTGTGCCAGCTCGCTGTGCGACCGAGAGACTCGGGGCACATGTGTCTCGACTTGACACAGCTGCACCGTAATTGAGAACGAGGCTTTGGTTATATGCGTCGATAAACTTTTGCTAGTCCTGACTGACTATGAGCCCTGCTAAGGCTAAGTATTGATCATTGAGATATGCTGCTTCTGGACTAGGGTGGGAAACGACCTGAGCGCGTTCGTGGGGCGGATTGCACGACGTGGCTCTGATGGAATAGCCCGTCTTGGTTGGATCCTTGTTTCTGTGGCATTGGCGGAATGACTGTGGACATAATATTCCGATGATAGCAATGCTGAGCCGCACTGATTGTTTCCTCATCAGAATTTATGAATTCTGGGTCTTGTACTCGGGAGCTACTTGGTAGCCATAGCGGTAATGTGAGCTGGTCTCGGTTACGATCGGAGTGAGGTGGAATAACCGGCGGGACAGCGGCGGCACTACCTTGCGGGATGTCCTGCCCGCCTCCGATCAGTCCTCGGTGTAATGTAATGTAGTGTGTTAGTGTATTACCGTGCGGCTCGTACAGGGACTCCACTGCACGGCCATAGAATGAAGGGTTACGTGGACGGGGGTATTTATCGATTGCATCGGATACCGTGGTAGTCTAATCTCGGTAGTTCTTTGTGAGTTTGGGCGGCCTCGGTCTCGGCCTCGGTCTCAGGTTGCTTTGGTATCTACAGCACTATGTATGATGTAAGTATGTGTACTAGTATGTGTATGTGTATAATCGCTTGGTGTGAGCTCGGAATGACCTCCTTCCGCCTAATCAGTATTATGCAAATTTCTATTGGAATATTGCTGTTTAAGCTCGGTCACTTACACTACCAAGCGAAGTATTGGCTTGGCTATTGTCTTGATTCAGGCTTGCTCTCCCGACCCTTCCGCTATTGGGTAGGAATGGAACCTAGATTTGAGGAGCTATGCTCGGTGATAACATGTGTACCAATCCATTGGCTGGTGCAACGGAAGCGCTCGCTCTCCCATAACCCGGAATATGGAATGGCGCTGCACGTCGCGTTTGATGTGAATTCTTCGAGAGGCTCCCTACATAGTTAAGCATGTTTTTGGCATGTCGGGTGGTTTCAATGAATGATTCTGTGGCTGTTTGGAATGCTGCCATGTGTCTGTATGCTTCCTGCTTATGCGCCTGGAAGTATGCTCTACCCTGTCTCCAAATGAACCGGTGCATGGCTGTGACTTGATCAGTGACGTAATTCATTGCCGTTTCTTTTGAGCATGACATGGGTCTTGGTGGGTGGGTAGTGCATCGGTCATCGCTTAACTTAAGGTCGATCGATAATAATCTAGATTCCTTTAGTGATAGCAATGGTAGTGCTATTGATGTTGTAGAATGTATGGAGTATGTGACAGAGGGATCCACCTGGGGGGGTGGGGGTTATGTAGGCACCCCATAGTGCCTGCCTTAACATTAGACAAAGATATTTGACATCTTTATCCCTGTAGTCTGTCTGCCTGCACATCATGGTTGCTACGATTTTCTTACAAGAGGTCTGTCTGGCAGATTTATTCTGCTGTGGAACGTACTAGCGTAGTGCACTCTCTGTACCATGACATCTCGGATCTATAACTGGCGTATGCTGCCTCATCGTAGCAGCCACAATTATGGCATTTTGCCAAACTAATTATAGAAGGTGCCAATCTTACGTGGCAACTCTTAGACGGTTACAGCTGGCCAGGTGTTTCTCGTTCCTGTTCAGTACTGTCTGTCTACCTACTCCAGCGGCCCAGCCAAGACTTGCCGTTCCAGTGACTTCTGGTTTAGTCTGTCTGGGCAAATGGGTAATAGGGCTGGGCACGGCGTTTCGGGCTGTGCTGGACTACCGACCCCCGCCTCAAGCAATGATGATCCTTTGAATACAGATGACGGAGATGATGCGAACAACCTTTACCGAATCATGAATTACTATAGCCAGAGTGCCTGGCCACACACTCTTCTACACAGGCCTCATTTCATCACCTAATAGTGTATTATTTTGCGCTTGAGACCTAAAAGTAGTGTTTCCTCAATAAGGTTCGCACTATTGCGCGTCGCAGCGCGTCAATGAGAACAAATGACCACGCGTCTAGTCTGATAGCGATCGTGTGGGATTACTCGCCATAATCGTCGCATATTTTTCTGACAAAGTAGCTGAAGTTACAATTGCTACCTAAGCTTTTGATATCGATCTTGGCTTGAACCCTCTGAAGGGGCCTCCGGTCTCTTCAATGAGTGCTCGTGAGGGCGCTTCTGCCGATGTTGCAACGGTGGACCTACCTGGCCGATATGGAGATGGAACACGTGAAAGCCGTGGCAATATGGCGAATAAAGAGCGTAAAGCACCTTGGGATACCCGACGGGCCGACAGCGGCCGCCTGACGAGACAAACGCTTAAAGGCTCATTCGAACTTCTCCTAGACACGTACCATGCGCGAATTGACCGCAGCCTGAGACGAGCAAAGGTATGGCGAGTCGGAATGGAGAAGTTTGGCGACCGCTGTTATCAGAAATGGGTCATTGAAGGCCTACTGCGCCAGAAACCTCTCCCTCCGAGCAAAGATGGGCGACACATACCTCTCAATGCTGGTGCCGTCCGGAACGAGCCTCTTATAGACGAACGAAGCGGCAAACACTACCAGTCTAACTCTATTCGCTCCAACCGATATACAATCTTTTCTTTCTTGCCGAAGCAGTTGTTCTTTCAGTTCGGGAGGCTTGCAAATTTCTATTTTCTTGTAATAGGTATCCTTCAACAAGTTCCTGGTTGGAGTCCAACTGGAAATTTCACGACACTCGGCCCCTTGCTCGCCTTCATCGCACTTATTATGGCTAAGGAGGGATGGGATGACTACCGCCGATATCTTTTGGATAGAGAGGATAATCTAGCGCTTGTTTCAGTACTCGCACCAGGCCGATCTTTGGGTAAGGAGTCAACCGCCAAACCCTCTGGACTCTTTGCTAGAAATTTCGGAGAGAAACAGACACAGGAAGAGAGGAGGGAAACGGCGACAGAATCCGGACTAGGAAATGAGTACCAAGCACGATGGATTCGGATCAAGTGGCGAGACATCAGGGTGGGTGACATTGTTCGATTGGAGAGGAATGAAAGGGTACCCGCTGATATTGCCCTTCTTCATGCGAATGGCGTCAATTCGGTTGCGTATATCGACACGATGGCGCTCGACGGCGAGACGAACTTGAAAAGCAAACAGCCTTCTACAGTGGTTGCCGGCCGATGCGACACGACCTCGAAGCTACAAAAACTATCGGGCGAGCTCGTGTGCGAAGATCCCAACGCCGACCTTTATAACTTCGAAGGTAGTATCACCTATGACGGCGAAAAGATGCCGTTAACTATCAACGAAGTTGTATTTCGGGGTTCTACGATACGAAACACCAGCGAGACGATCGGGGTAGTCATCAACACGGGCGAAGAATGCAAAATCCGCATGAATGCGAATCAAAATGTACGTGCAAAGTCGCCAAAGATCAATAGATTCACGAATAGGATAGTGGTTTCTCTCGTGATTATTTTGCTCGCCATCACAGCCGGCATAAGTGGCGGCTATGTTATCTGGCAGCGACAATACGAACGCAAAAACCCCTTCTTATCACTTGCACCCGTATCCGCGCCGGCCGTCATCGTCGGGACACTCATTCTTATAAATGCGCTTATCCCGCTATCTTTATATATTGTTATCGAATTCGTCAAGGTGTTTCAAGCCTATCACCTGAACGATATCGAAATGTACGATGCCGAAACGGACACGCCGATCTCCATCAATACTAATACTATTCTCGAGGACTTGGGGCAAGTTAACTACATCTTTTCCGACAAGACTGGTACTTTGACCGAGAACAAGATGCAATTCCGAAGGCTTGCGGTAGCAGGGACGAGCTGGCTGCACACTATGAACATGAATACGGAAGACGACGGAAAACTGGACCAGAATAATGGGAAGGTTGCTCCAATGGATATCAACGGCAAGGGTGGCCCTGGTGTTGATGCTGCCCTTTCCGCGACAGAGAACTCTGAATCCGACTCTTTGGGGATTTCGGCTTCACATCCAGGATCCGGGACTGAAGCGATGCTAGACTATATTCGACGGTTCCCCAACACGGCATTCTCAAAGCAAGCCAGACAATTTCTGCTATGTATTGCTCTGTGCCATACCTGTCTACCCGAGACCTCGGAGGATGGCAAGATAACCTTTCAGGCTGCTTCCCCGGATGAAGTTGCCCTCGTACAAGCAGCTCAAGACCTGGGCTATCTGCTTATTGACCGTCCCGCACAGTCAATCAAGCTCAGGATCCCCGATCAATACGGGGAACCCGTCACCGAAACGTACAATATTTTGAAAGTAATTGAGTTTAGTAGTAGCCGAAAGCGGATGTCGATCGTCGTACGAATGCCAGATGGCCGGATCTGTGTAATCTGCAAAGGTGCCGACAATGTCATCATGAGCCGCCTTAGACTCTCTGAGCTTGCGGCGAAGACGGCGGACGAAGTCAACCGCAAGGCGCGCGAACGCCACAGCATTGAAGCCGAAATGGCTATGCGGCGGAAAAGTATGACTGGACCCCGGAATAGCTATGGACGACGTTCAAGTTTCTTCCGGCCGCATAGTATCCGAAGCTCCAGAGACCTGAGGAGGTTGAGTCGAGCGAGCAGGCAAGAAGAGGACGAGGTCCGTGTACTGTATAGCGAGCGGATAGATCTATCAGACGGCGATAGTGACGAGGGTCGTGATGGAATTATTGACGAGGCTATTGCTGCCGACGAAGCGAGGGTGTTCGAAAAGTGCTTTAAGCATATTGACGAGTATGCTACTGAGGGCTTGCGCATTTTACTTTACGGATACAGGTATATCAGCGAAAGGGAGTTCGAAGAGTGGAACACTGCCTTCAAGGCCGCGACGACTAGTCTCGTAGACAGGCAAGAACAGATTGAGAAAACGGCAGAGACCATTGAGAAAGACTTCGAACTTGCCGGCGCCAGCGCAATCGAAGACAAGCTTCAGGTCGGGGTTCCCGAGACCATCGACAAGCTGCGCCGCGCGAACATCAAGGTGTGGATGTTAACGGGCGACAAGCGCGAGACGGCCATCAACATCGCGCGCTCGGCGAACCTCGCGAAGTCGTTCTCCGAGATATACATGCTCGACGCGACGGCGGCCGACCCGCACCAGACCATGAGGAGCATCTTCGTCGATATCGAGAAGGAGATCGTCTCGCACTCGGTCCTCGTCATCGACGGCCATACGCTGAGTATCGTGGAAAGCGACAAGGTCCTTACCGCCATGTTCTTCGAGCTTGCTGTTCGCATCGACTCCGTTATCTGCTGCCGCGCCTCGCCTAACCAGAAAGCGACTCTGGTCAGGGGCATTCGCGAGGTGGATTCGTCGTGCGTCACGCTGGCGATTGGTGACGGCGCGAACGATATCGCTATGATTCAGGCCTCTCATATCGGCATTGGTATCTCTGGTCGGGAAGGCCTGCAGGCTGCACGCGTTGCGGATTACGCTATTGCGCAGTTTCGATTCCTTCAAAGGCTTTTGCTTGTTCATGGTCGTTGGTTATAGTGAGTACCCCCTACCTCCTTCCGTTACATGATGACATACAAAATGCCCGCCCGGCTTGGCGATGCACTGAGCATTATATACTTAAACCTTTGCATACTCACCGGCTATACTTGTTGCTATAGCAAACATCTGCTAACTTATTCAACCTAGCTTGAGGACAAGTAAATACATTCTATGCACGTTCTGGAAAGAATGGGTCTTCTATATCGTTCAGGCCCAGTTCCAAGGTTTCAACGGCTACAGCGGATCGTCTCTTTATCAACCATGGGCCCTCACGGCTTACAATGCTGCCTTTACCTCCTTACCCACATTCTTCCTGGGGCTATACGAAGAGGACTTATCACCCGAGACCCTTTTGGCAGTCCCCGAGCTATACGCGTTCGGTCAGCGGGACGAGGGCATCAACCTGATGAAATGTGTCGCCTGGCTGCTGACGGGTACTGTTGACACGATTGTAGTGTTTGTCATCACATGGGCCGAGTTCAAGTATAATCTCACCGCCTCTCCCAGTAATGCTACTCAGGCACATGATAATTCGCTCTACCCGATGGGCTCCCTCGCCATGACTGTCGTAGTCGTCCTAATCAACATTAAAATCCTGTAAGTATCACCGCCTTTTGACTATAATTGAAATATCCCCTCTGATTTTCCTCATCGTAGTATCCTCGAGATGCACCACAAGACATGGATCCCACTAGCCGCCTGCGCCCTGTCGATCTCGCTCTGGTTCTTCTTCAGCCTCATCGTCGACGTCCTGCCGCGCAGGTACTCCCAGCAGTCCTCCCAGTACTCGCCGTACCGCGTCTACCACGCCTTCACGCAGACCTTCGGGAACAGCCTCGCGTGGTGGACCGTCGCCGTTATCGGCATATTCATCGTCGTCGGCGCGAACCTCGGCGTCACGGCCGTGCAGAGGGTCTTCTTCCCCACGGACCGGAACCTCTGGCAGGAAATCGAGAAGCAGGGCGACGTGGACAGGATCGCGAGGGAGTATAACCTTGAAGAGGCCCGCTCCTCGGCCTCGGCGAGTCGCCAGGCTCCGTCGTCTGATGCGCCCAGGCGCAGTGGGGATCCGTCTGCTCGGAAACCCCGCGAGCGCTGAGGGTAGGGTGGGGTAGGGTGGTCTGCTGCGGTTTCGGCGTTATCATTGGGCTGGGGCGGGATGTAGTTTTATGTGATAGAGATAGAAATAAATGATTTGTTATCGTAATAACGCTTTGACCTCCCCTGCCCACTGCGGTTGCCGAGATAAGGCTCTGCTGATCATTCGTTCTTGCTATTCTACGAGGACTGAGCGTCATGATTGGGCAATAGGGGGACACTCGAGAGCTCAATGTACAATTATAGGCATGATTTAGGTACTTTTCTGATCATTACCTAACTACCTAGGTACTCTAGGGAAGCATTTTCTTCACTTGTGTCAGGCTTACCTAGATGAGTTGACCCAAAGTGCTGGACGTGCCCGGACTGTCTGGTGTAGGGTGACGGGGTTATAGGGTGTCGTTCGTGGCGTCGATAGGGTGCGGGCAAGTAGCTGTCTTGGCGAATAAGGACAAAGTACATAGTGTAGTAAAAGGCCTGTTTGGAGCCAATCACCCCTTTCTGTAGCGAATACCATGCAGCAGGCCTGCATGGTCAGCCTCACTTTTGTCTAGGTAGACTTGTGTAGAGCCGATTCACTCTTCGTCTTCTCTCCTGCACCCTAAGTTAGGAACCACGGTGGGTAAGTGCATGACCAAATACGACTGCACTGTATTGTAGCCTTTCGTCAGAGACTTTACCGTGGTTTCGAGCATGAGGATGAATCCTAGGTTAGTGCTTTCCTTCTCGATTAGCAACTTCACCACCAAGTTTTCCCACCTTCAACATCGATTTTCTCATCCCCAAGTTGAAATAATCAAACTCTTTGCTATCATACACCTATTGCACGATACAGTTTGCCGCGGCAACTACTTTTCGCTACGATGGATAACGACAAGCTCATTTCGGCCTTGGGAGAATATGCGCGCAGCGATTTACGATTTGAAGACAGCTCTCTCGCAACAATCGACCCTGCGCTGCTTCTGCCATATGCTTCTACCTCTGACTTTCACTTTGGGCAAAAGGAGCAGCTAGCTTGGGGGGATCAGAGCTGGCCGGCTCCGCCGCTTGGAAACGATCCTGGGCCTGCAGCACAGTACGATTTTTTTTTTCGTACATGCTGACTCTTAGGGTGCAAGTATGACTTTAGGCTCGTTTCCTACTCCGGTCGGGCAGGATGATCTGCGTGGACCCACGGACCTATTCCGTAATGGGCAACACTTCTTCGCTAGCGAGTCTCCGCTCCTGTGTCACTGTGGAAAGGAGTTCGCAAGACTCTACACCCTGCGGCGTCACATTCAAAATTCTCAGAAAAATGATCTTCCCGAATACCCATGTCCCGAATGCACTCGTCACCAAGGCAAGAATGGCTTCAAACGGAAGGACCACCTGAGACAACATCTTAAACATGGTCACAATTATGACGACGATCGACTTGTGGCATTGTTTCCGTCTAGGGAGGCTCGCAGATTTGAGATTCCAGTGTGCCACAATAAAAACTGCGAATATTACCGCGGTCCTGAATTCAAAGAGCTGGGCATTGGAGAGCAAGAAAAGAATCGACCTTTTGAGAAACAGTCGGATTATACCCAGCATATGAAGAACGAACATGACTGGTCTCCCCACCCTTGCACAGTTCCAGGCTGCAGTAAGGTAAATGGAAAGGGCTTTTTCAGCCCTACTGCATTTGAAAAACATTGCAAGGAGAAGCATCCGGGAGTTATAGCAGTTGTGCAGAAGCCTCATGATCGCGTCGCAGAAAAAGTCAGGTGCGACTGGTGTCAGAATTGGATCGCCCGGAGTTACCTTACACAGCACCAAGGATCGGTTTGCAAAGGGAAAGTTGCGTGCGACTATTGCAATAAGCTTGTAGAAAGCGGACAGTTGCTCAATCATAAATGGTGGCGCTGCAAAGCAGAGGTTGCGTGCGATCATTGCAATGAGCTTGTATACTGCCGAGAGTTGTCCGATCATAAATGGTCGAGCTGCAAAGCAGAAGTTGCGTGCGACTATTGCAATAAGACCATGAAACACTCTCAGTTAGACTGTCACAAATGGGGTTGCAAAGCTGAAGTTGCGTGCATCGGGTGCTCGAAATTGAGGTTGGGACGAAATTTAAAATCAGGGAAATGTGGTGCATGCTATAGGAAGCGAAAGTCTCAAGTTTGAATGGCTTTTCTATTCGGGTGTCTTTGGGTTTTCCTATCATTTCACTACACACTCTTTTGTCTTTGCGCCGTCCTCCTCCCTCTCGTCGTTGACGTTTCAAATCATGCTCCTTAAGTTTGTTGTGGCAGACTGTTTCGTTTTGGCATTGTGTAGGTAGTTAGTAACCAAACCCCCTCCCTCCCAAAAAAAATAAAATAAAAAAAAAGATTTCCTTGCGTCAATTGATGATATGTTTGGATGTCAGGTGAATAAAAGATTTCAGATTAGATGTTGTGATTTGACAGCTTGTTTATAGTTAAGAGGTCTAACAATACCTTCTAAACCATATTTAACACGACAGCCATCATAACGATTTGAAAATTGCCATGAATGTAGGTAGGTCTCTTGTATATGCATCTTGTGAAAGGTGTTCTTTTTGTGAATGCTATTTAGACCGTATTTTTTTATAAGAGAGGAACTGGTAAGTAGTCAAGTATAACTATAATGAAAAACATTGACCTATAGGTTAAGTAGAATCTAAGTGTAGTGTAAAAAGCCCGTCTAGTGGTAATGCGTCGCGAAAAGTGGCTTTTTCTAGGCTTTCAAGGCCTCCTAAAGTAGTGATTCGTCAGCATATCGGCGTATTTAACAGTGAATAGTAAGGACGCACCACTGCTAGATAAGTATAAAGGTCGTTATTATATTTAACCTGCAATATCTTATTCACATTATTAGCAGCTGAGAAGTCACTGGGGATTTTGGCGTCCTTATCAAACACTATAATATCGCGGTAGCTGGCCTGGGCTAAGTGCAGCGCTGTAGATAGGCTGAAGGCCCCTGCCCCCACGATGATTATTGGGTTGGATTTCGAAATGGGACTTATGATTTCACAAAGTCCGCAGCTGGTTTCACTGCAAAATGAATGTTCATTAATTGGTCTGTTTTAACTTTGACTTATGACATAACAGTATCCAAGCCTATGAAGTACATTTACAATTGTTACGGTACCTAGTAATTGAGTGTGCCATGAAGAGACGATTGACTAACGCCAGTCAATCATGTATCAATGTGGTTAACTCTTCTCAATTAGACCGATGTGAGCGAGCCTGTCGGAGCTAATGCACCATCTAGAACCTTGAGATGATGGATAGTGGGTTGGTCTATCGGCTACTCTCGGGAGAGTGGCCGATGACCGGCACAGCTTCCAAGCGGTACATACCGGATGGTAGCTCCGTAGCACGAATTTCCTAGTGGCTTTTACTTCTGGGCCTGCAGGTCCCCGCCGAGCCTCTCCGGGCTGCTCTACTGGATTTGGGTTATAGCCGAAGATGTAGACTTGTAGCGGTGACGTTGCGCTGGACCCGAATTGCTTAGGCTTAGTACCGGCGCAGGACCGGGGAGATCATACGATCGCCGGAGCTATCCCTTGAGAGGAACTGCGGATCCTTATCATATCATTCTAGGTTGTCCATATGGGCAACTAGGTACGTTTTGCGTGCATATATAGTAGTGTATAGGTATCGCTTTCTCATATGCTTTCACGACACAGCCTTTAGCTTCTAGCAGCAGTAGTGCGTTGGGGGCACCGCTTGGAATAACCCCTGCGTCGAGCCTGGAGAAATGCATATGGCTGGTATCTAGCACCAAAACTTTCGTCTCAATCTTCTCCAGCGCTTGTCATTCTCATTCCCATTCCGTTGCATCACGTGTCGACTGCCGGGTGACCGGGGTAGCTAAAGGGCGCTTAGGTGAACTTTCTCCTTGGGATATCTAGGCTATCTTGTCATTTCCGTCCGTATAGTTGAGACTGAATGCAACCAAGGCTTATTAGAATTGCGAAATAGTAGTCCCTAATTTGCGTTCTCTGGCGATGTTCAGGATGGCGTTACTAGTAACAAGATCGGTCATACCAACGCCAACAGATTTGTATATGAGTAGCCCGTCTTTCATCCAATCTCGTAGAGGGCCCTCGTCACCTTCATCGCGCTGTAGATCTTCAATCTCTCCAATCTCTACTAGGTACTCGGCCCCTATCTTGCTTCGCGCAGCTTCTCCCGAGTGTTCTAGTACGTATTTGCGGTCGTCGACAAGCAGTGAACCAGCCTTAGATCTAGGTGAGATTTGCTTCACTGTCTGATGAAGTAGCTCTGGGTCTAATTCAATCATGTTCGGCTGCCACGAGCCAATGGCGGATATATAGGGCTGGCGCTCTCTTCCCTCTGTTAATATGTAGCTGGCGGGGAATAACGGCTCCATTGAAGCGACTGTGCAGAAGACGGCATCAGCAGCCGAGAGATGGCCCTTTAAGCACTCTTGAAAATCCAGGCGCGAAGTATCGATATGTTGCATGATTGCCGCAGATTTCCATTTTGCACTATTTTCTTCCTTCAACTTTGCTACTAGCTCCTCTGCGCGCGACGCGGTTCGGTTGATGACGACGATAGACTCGATTTCGTCACCACGGAGCGCTAAGGCAAGTCGGAGGTGCCAGAGTGCCTGCTTGCCAGCGCCAAATACGACGATCTTGTTAGTATGGCGGCGCCAAAGATAGGGTATCAATGCGATAAGCGAGGTCCGATAAGTAGTGATTTCCTCGGCGTTCAGGATTCCGGATGGAACGCCGTCGGAGTCGCACATCGCGACCATGCCGCGCAATGCGCCGCCAAGCTTCGACGTCGGTGCTGGCTGGACGATGATTTTGGTTCCAACAGCTTCGGATGAAGTGAAGGGACGGAAGAGGCATTTCTGTCCTTCTGGACGATTTATTATCCCCGGAGCTGGTTGGTATTCGCGCTCAGCGCCAACCGAGTATTCTCTTAGGCACTGTGCGAGCACATCTCTGAAGGTATATATTTCTGCCTTCGAAAGGTTAGTTATGATATTGTGAACATCGGAATCACCGAGAACTAGCAAGTTGCCCATTTTGATGTTCTAATAGGTTCAGATAATGAAAAGGCGATAAAGGGGAATGCGACCGTGTTAAGAGGAAGGGTGAACTGGATGGTGGAAGGATGGTTGTATAATGTTTCTGTCTGATACTCCGGAGTCTGATACTATTTAAAGGCGAGTTTTATTATTTGAGATACAATATCAGCTCCAGCCTGATCTCGTGAGATACGAGCAAGCTCATGAGGTTCAGTATCGCTCGTAATCGCCGACATCGCCGCGAGTTAGACCCTTATTCCTAGTGAGCTATAGTAGGTGTGTTAACATCCCCGCAACCCACTATTCGATTTCCCCGCAGTGCTGGGTGCTCTGTATAGTACCAAGACTTGCAACGTGCAGGTAACGTAGCGATTCGTAAGAGAGAACATCTAAGTATATATGTTGAGAAAGGGACTATTATAATGTCTAGATAGGTAGTAAAATGCGTGATTGACACATGGTTTGTGCCTATCTGTCTGCAAGTCTCGACATCTCGTTAAGACAGTGAACTTTTTACCCCTCGGATGCAGCGCACTGTGACATGATTGAATATAATGCCACTATCCCCGTTTTCTTGGCCTTTAGGTTAAGGCTACTCTATCCCTCAATCCCAGATAGCGCTCCGTCGCATCAATGGATTGAGCACAACTCTTCTCAAGTCTATAACCGGCGCTCTCTAAGAAAGAAACCTGTAGCAAGCCCTGTGAGGGAGAAAACTAAAATGACACCTTGACGTGGGTTAGCACTGTAGCGCACTAGATCGGTATCCTGATTAACGTACCGAAACTAGATCTCAAACCGACGACATATCCGCTAACGACGATATCCCCGAGCGTACTAGGCAATTCTCGAATATAGTCAACGTTTCCCATAGATTTTTTTATGATCTTCAAGCATGTCAGACTATTTTCGTATTTACGGCATTTTGTTGACTTACCTCGGTTCGACTCTCAAGACTTAGCCCGATTTCCAGGAGTTTCTCATTTAGTACTTTCTGAACGATATCCAGCATCACGGCGCTACCGGCGGTTACACCGAGTAGCATACCGATGGGCACAGCTAACTGTAACCCAGAAGTCGCGACAGCTTTGTGGGCTGGATCGACGACTGCGTTTATACTGACAAAGATGGCCGAGCCGGCCATCCCCGAGCCAAAACCGCTTTGATGAACTGTCAATTGACGATCTGGCAGAAGAGAAGCAGAGAGACTCACCCTGGTACGATATACAGAGATTCCCACCAATTTGTGTTACCGCGCCATCGAATCGCGAGTAGCGCGTAACCGGTTGAAGCCAACAGCGAAGCTCCTACAATCACCGCTTTATAACGCCCGGTTCTAAGCCTAATGTTAGTACTGAATGCCCCCTTCTGCGATCATTCCAGTCTGATGCGGACTTGCCTGCGTATGATATTTCCGGCCACCAACCCCCCTACAGCATTTCCAACGACGGCGGGTACGAGATGAAGTCCCGCCAGGGTGTTAGATGCTCCCAGCCGTGACCTGAAAGTATAGTGGCACAAAGTACATGAGCTGCATATGGTATTGAGTTAGTTGAGTTGGTAAATAATGGGGGGTTAGATCATAGTCTTACACTTGTCTGAGCACCAATAATACAGCATACAGTGATATAGGATAGCGATACGTCCCTGTGCACGATTAGTCGCAAAGGAAACGCCGGATTCTCCGCCCATCGGGCTTCATTGATGACGAAGATGCCCAATACCAAAATACTAGCTGCGAAAAGGCCGAATATTATTGGATGCGTCCAAGGCACCTTCACACCCCCGATCTCAAGGGGAAGCATGAACAAGAGTGCCCCGGCTCCAAGGAGAAGCGATCCTGCTAAATCAATACGTGAAAGCCAGGCTTTGAGACCTTTTGTGTTGGCTCTCTGTGACTCGGGCGCTTTCGTATTGGGAATGAATAAAATGGAGGCAATCATAGCCGCGGCGAACAGTGGCACCTGACCAGAGAAAGACCTTGCAGCATAAGTCAGTAACTTCTCTGCGCTCGTAGCTAGCGGGTAAAGAAATTCACCATCTCCAACCAACTCTATCGGCTAGGAAGCCGCCCAATGGCCCTCCTATCGAGCGTCCGGTCGTGCTGACAATGTTGATATACCCAAGCCATGAAGCTACGTCGCGTAGTGGGATTAAGTCTAAACTAAAGGTTAGGGTTTTCTTATGCGCCTCTGAACTCTGGATATCCAAATTACCTGTGGTAAGTACCATTCCTAAGCTCGCCATTCCTGAACCCCCAGATCCAGATAAAACACGGCCAAGTACGGCGTGCCACATCGATTGGCTTAGGCCACTAGGAACGTTTCAGTGTGATACCTCTTTACGAGTGCGATTTTCACATACATGATGGCACTAGCTCCGTTGATTAGTCTCGAAACACCCCGGGAACGTGGTCCTCACCTACCAACCAATACCAAATAGCGCATAGCAGAATACGAGCATAACCCTGCGCCCATATACATCGCTGAGTTTCGCATACTATGCGGTGGTGAGTAACGCGGTTTCGAGCGGATAACGAAGTACATGCTTACTAATACTTGGGTAGCAACTCCTCCTAAAAGAAAACTGACGAAAAGCCAGCTCGAGTCCTCTAGTGCATTAAACTCAGACGCGATTCGCGGGTGAGTTGCAAGGACTAGAGAGCCGTCGGCGTTAGATGTGAAGAGACCTGTGATGGCGTATTAGCTCGTACGGTATGCAATTAGTCACTAGCTGACTAACCTAACATGATAACGGCGGCTACTTTCATAAGTGCCGCGTTGCTAGTCTTGGGAGGCTCGACTGTGTCATTTGAGCCTGGAACAGCTTTATTGGCCTCAGGATCTGTACTGGTATCGCCAATTGCTGGAGCTTTTGCAGGGGCCTCTTGGTGCGGAGAGACGCCGAGGGCATCGTCATCGGCGCTGGCTGCATGCCCATTCTGGTCTGAATGTAACAGCGAAGTGGTCTCATCCGGCGATGGCATCGTCAAGATTCTGATACGCAATTTGGGAGAGGAGTCCAATTGAGGTTTCACCACCACTACTTATCACGCTTGAAAGCCGAAAGCGGATGCGCCTATCAGCGTTGGGTGGCGGCACCGCATATTAAAGGCGTGCACGATTAGGCACAGTTTCCGGCGCTGTACGTCGTAATTCGTAATCTATAATCTCTCCACCTGCAGGCTCCAGCGTGACTGCGTTTTCGGTATCGGTGATGCGAGCCGCAAGCGACTATAGTTGTAGACCCGGCCGCAGGTGTGCTGGTCGGGGCGCGCCAATGGCGGAGGCTGGGAATGATGCAATTGCGAGATGGATGGCGAGACACGCGCTTCGCTCGTTTTTCCCACTAAAACAAGGCATTCGCATACCAAATGTGTGACTCCTAGGCAAGAAGTTTTTGTTCAATGAGTCACATATTATTATGATCGTGAGTTGATTGTCGCATAAGTTGCGGGTTAATGCTATGTTTACATTTACGTCCATTCGTGCCAATCCTGGTGCAACTCCAGTTTAGGGACCCTTCGCTCATATTGTGCCCCCTCTGCATCTAGAATGTATCCCATCTCACACCTTTCAAATTTGATGCTCTCAGTTTCGGTATCATAGAATGTGTCGAATCGTGATGAAAGCGCGTCTTTCAGGCTCTCAACATTGCCGGCAGGATGTAGCTCTCGCCAGGGGTAGATGCAGGTCTCTGCGCGACAAGACTTCAAGACGAAAAGGAGAGTATCTAGTCTCTGGACAACTTTATCTAAGGGTAGACCTAGTAGCGTGCCGCCTGAGCGTTCGTTGGGATCTAACAGGTTAAGCATTTGCCCAGGGTCGGTGGTGAGATCGTAGAGTTCATGCTCGTTGTTGCACCAGACCTGGTAATGCAAATTATACGATTCGCCGATTACGCGCAGTGCCTTATAGGTGTTGTTCGTGATAAACTTGGGATACCAGTCAAATTCTTGGCCTTCGTTCGATGCGAACCCCCAATATTCTACTGTTACATGCTCATGGCGCTCGTCTTTTGCTTGATCGAGACCAGATCGGGTCAATGGTATTGCTAAACCATCGAAGTCATCGCGCAAAGGAGCTCCAGCGATCTGTAGCAGAGTCGGAGCTAAGTCGGTGTGAGTTGTTACGATGTCAGTCGCGAAATTCTGCGGTACCCCCGGCCCTCTGACGATGAGCGGGATGTTGATGTCTTCCTCAAAACTGCATTGCTTGGACGGGTTGAGGCGATGTTGCCCAATATGGTAGCCATTATCTGTTGAGTAGAATAGGTAGGTATTTTCTAGGATCCCTAGCTTCTCTAATCGGCGCACTAGGCTATCTACAATCTCGTCTACGCTTTGAAGTGCTCTTAGACGTTGCGCGTAGAAGTAGTCGTTATATTCGACATTACCCGGTCCTTGTTGGGGCAAGTTTCGGATCCAGCTACCCCCTGACGGTTTATCTGGGTTGAAGTTTGAAGTTCTAGGTACCTTCGCGCCTTGAAAGAGGTGAGCGTGTCTCGTTGCTGGAACTGGCGGGCTGAATGTAACTTCGGTGATATTGCTGTGATTGCCGTGTCTGAAGGCTGGGGACTGGATGTCTGCATGTGGCGCTACAGGAGCGACACCGAGGAAAAATGGTTTCCCGGCCTCGTACGCTTCCTCTAGGAAGTCAATTACTTTCTTCGCCAGAACATCGACACTGTGTTGGCCCTCGTAGCTGACTGGGGGGTCACGGTTTCTCTGGTACGTGCTGTTCATATACCAGTAAGTAAAGGGGTCGAGCAAAAAGTCCTATAGTCAATCAGTCGGCGACAAATTTGGTATTGAGAGGGTTTCCTTACGGAGCCGGTCCAACCTGCCGCAAAAGGGGAATCATAAGTATCGACAGCGTGAGCGTTGAAGAGCTTGCCAGTGTAATATGTATTGTATCCCGCCCCTTGTAACCAGACTGGGAGATATTTATCATTTAATCCCTGACTAATAAATTTAGGGTAGCCCCCTATGATTATAGTCAGCTAGTTTTTGGACAGTGTTCTAACAGCCATACCATGAGGTGACACTACATCTGTGACGTTGGTATTATGTGCCGCTCTGCCAGTCCACAGTGAGACCCTCGAAGGGCAGCAGAGAGCGGTAGTGCAGAAGTGTCTTTGAAAGGAAGTTCCACGATCAATCAGATGCTTTTTGACGAAAGGCATATAATCAAGTGACTGCATATGGAGATCCTGGTCGTCAGTTAAAATAAATACTATATTCGGGCGGCCCCTCCCCGACGAGAGTAGTGGTTGTTGATTGACGGGGCCGAAGATGCGAGTCCATGATGCCTGTACTTGGGAAGTAAGTGAAACTAAGAGCAAGGATATGAGGAGATAGCCCATGGTTGTATTCAATTCATCCACTGAACATAAAACTACAATAATTGATAGTTCTGCGAAGTGCGGCGGTTGTAACGACTTATACTTCTAGAAATAGCTAGGTATTCTCTCCACAAGAAGGGGAAAGATATATTTGTACTAGCATAACATGCCCTATTATGGCCAGTGCGGTCATTGATTTGAAGTGGTGTTAACTACCGAGGCACTGGGTGACCTCATTGGTTTCCCTTATCCTGGTGTTCTATAGAATTAGAATGTTAAGGATTGGCAACGTTGCTATATATATATATGCGGGGTGCGTTTACACTGGGCGAAACGAATGACACGTGTGCGATGGCGTGCTAGGTAACGCTGTGCCGTGCGTTCTAGGTGTGTGACCAACATGAAACCTAGATATATCGAGCCGTTACGTTCATAAGATTTTGCTTGCCTGGCGTGTTGCCTCACGAAGCTGCCCGTGGCACACGGGTGCGTTATATCGAGAGTAGTAAGAAGGGCGAATTGCTTAATTAGGATACCAACAATTCATTGAGCAGATTTTGTAACCATGGAGATGGTATCGCAGTCGATCAGCGGGACGTAGTGGTATTAAACGGGATGGGCAAAGACAGCTGTGTGGTGACAACCCCGCATTCCCATAGACCAAATATGGTTAAAATATATTAATATAAATGATTGTCACAGATATTCCCATTTTTCCTATTTATTCACAACGTTCATTGCTCCGTTTCAGGTGCTACTCTAGAACGAACCCATTGGTATAGAAATGGGAATGACACCTATCGGAAAACTTGACTGAGACCTCAGGAAAGGAGTTAACGTCATGCCTACCGTTTCTTTCGACAAAAGCACGCCGGAGAAGGCGATTCGCGACGAAATTGAGGGCAGTGCCGAAAAGGAAGATAAGATCTCTTCAGTTCCACCCTTAGGCCAGCCACAAGAGGAAAAGAAGTTCTGGTTCCAACGAGGGAAAAACTACGACCCGAATGCGATCGCGACACAGGTATGAAACCATATCAGCGATCAAATTTAATAGACTTATATTAACACTGTGAGTCGGAAGCCGAGCGTATACGATGTTATCGATGTCAGAGACCAATATACACCCCGAGCAGACTGGTAAGAGATGTTGTATACTCCTAGTTGAATTTGATGAACATAATATTATCTACAGGGAGAACTTCCATCGGTTTGATCCCCTAGCTAGGTGGAGCTGGGGAGAAGAACATAACGTAGTCCGTAAAATTGATTGGCGCATCATGCTATGGGTCGCTATTATGTTCACAGCTATGGAGTTGGATCGAGCGAACCTGAACCAAGCAGTGGCAGATAGCTTTCTCGAAGACATGAACTTGAGCACGAATGGTCGGTGTTTAACTGGGGACAACATAGAAAAATTATCACTGACGATGCCTAGATTATAATCTTGGTAATTCGGTTTATGCTTTGTCGTTCCTAGCTGGCGAGTTCCCCTCTCAGCTACTTGCCAAATGGATCGGCCCGGATCGATACATACCCGTCCAGATAATCCTTTTTTCTATTGTCTCGGCATCACAGTTTGCCCTTAACAGCAGGGCTTCATTCTTAGCCTGCCGCTCTCTATTGGCCTTATTGCAAGGGGGTTTCATTCCGGAGGTATGTTCATGAACTCTGCGCAAAGCATCAAGAGAAGACTCATTTGAACATAGTGTGTCCTGTACCTATCGTACTTCTACAAGCATCATGAACTCACGATTAGGCTGAGTTTCTTTTGGACTGGCATGTTCACAGCAGACATTTTAGCGTCTATCATTGCCTTCGGGTTGCTTCATTTGAGAGGTGTTGATGGGCACCCTGGTTGGAGATGGCTTTTCTTGATCGAGGTTTGTACCCTGAAACGCTGGGCCTTTATAGCTAACAGATAATAAGGGCCTGATTACTGGTACTATCGGCGTCCTATCGTTTGTGATGTTGCCGCCAGGCCCGACCCAGACAGCAAGTTGGTCGCGAGGGAAAGGTGGCTGGTTCACAGCTCGGTAGGTTTTTCTCTCGGTTCCTCGCCCTGATATAAACTCACGATGTATAGAGAGGAATCTATCATGGTAAATAGGATAATCCGAGATGATCCTAGTAAGGGAACCATGCATAACCGAGAGCCCATCACACTCAAACTACTCTGGCAGAGTCTGACCGACATCGATCTCTGGTAAGAAGCCATTACCTCATTGATGGATAGTGATACTAATGTAAAAGACAAGGCCGCTTTATGCCATCGGGTTGACGTTCAACATTCCAACTTTCTCGCCTCAGTTGTACCTTAGCCTCTCACTGAAGGGGCTAGGGTTTACTACTTTCCAAACAAATCTACTATCAATTCCGTATCTGGTTTTGAAGAGTATGTTAGGCATACCTACGAGCGACTGCTGGCTAATTCATCTATAGTCATTAATATGCTGCTGCTATCTACGTTAGCAGAGGTTACTGGTCAGCTGGCTGCGTGCGCCTCACTCTTCCAGTTTTGGTGTCTTCCGTTTCTCATATACTTGCGGCTCGTTGATACGACACACGCGTCGAAATGGTTGACCTGGGCGATAATCTCGCTACTTCTAGCAGCGCCACTCGGTAGCTTCGACCTATTCCCGGATGAACACAAGAGACTAACCACTTCTTAGCTCACCCGGTACAAGTTGGCTGGATATCACGGAACGCCAACACAGTCCGCTCTCGGGCCATCGGTGCGGCCTTATACAATATGTTCTTGCAAGCCGGCGTAGTGATCTCGTCCAACATCTATCGTGCCGATGACGCGCCTTTATACCGCCGTGGCAATAGTATCCTTCTGGGAATTTTAAGTCTCAATTTGGTATTATACGTCATCGCCAAGAGCTACTATATCTGGGGGAATCGATCAAGAGCGCGGAAATGGGATCGGATGACGCCGGAAGAGCAGTTGGTATACCTATCGGATCACCAAGACAAGGGCAATAAGAGGCTGGATTTTAGGTTTGCCTCGTAATGAGGGGAGGGGGTTAATTGAACGAACTGCGATGCGAACGACGAAGAATCCGATATACTTGAGGAACCCCAATGCCCGAGCTCTCACATACTATAGGTAACACCTTGGGGGTCTCTGACTTAAGAAGATTACCTGACAGATTCGCTCTAGCAGCACGGTCGAGATCACCAATAGGGTGTGCGCCCTAAAATAAGGGCTGACTATATAGGGCTTGGAATATAGACTCAAGCGAATAATCTTTAAGGTACCGTGAGCAATTGCCGGGTACATTTTGCCTCGGGCCGTTTAACGCGTATGCACCCCACAGGAAAGCCCGGCTAGGGGTGCCTTCGGCCGGGGAAGCCCCTCAATGCAGGCACGGGGAAATATGGAAACAGAAATGAACGCCGGTAAACTAGGACATTTACTTACTAGTACTAATACTTAACCCCATGCTGATATTCACTCGGCAACGAGCTAAGATATTTCCAAATACCGTATTCAAGATGCTACACTAGACGGAAAAGCACTATTCTGGCTTTGTCTGAGAACTCGGAGCGATAGTTGACATAACTCATGTTGTATAACCTCAGTATGACGCGCATTGAAACCGACTGAGAAGATCACCAGCTGCTATATCATATACAGTATGATTTTAGCAAAGTTAATCGCCTAGCCTAGTGTATATGCACGCGTGCTTAGTGGGTATTCAGGGATGCAGATCTACCGTACCCCTTACAATTAACTACCGAATCAGCGTCGTGGTGGACCTATAATTCCACTACACGAAGATCTTTTATGCCACCAAAACGTGCCGTGGATAATTAATTACCCACCCAATGCGACCTGTCAACCCAGTTCGCCAATTGAGAAAGTGCCCCATCCATGAGCCTAGTGGATTTGTATAAATTATCGCGCCGTCATGCTCGTAAACATGAGTCCTGATGCCATCGCAAGGCTCAATTCAACTCCGGTCTTCCTAGTTGACCCTCACCGTATCATCCAACATGTCTATTTCTCGGATGACCGTGCAAGGGCTGCTTGCCGGCGCGGCGCTGGCTAACGCTCAATGTACAACTGAAACTTTTACTGCGATTCTCGCGGATAACGCGGACGCAACCGTCAACTTTGCTCAAGCTGTTCCACGTAATGGAAGCTTCGGGGAGGGATCGGCCAACCTCGCCTTTCCTACCAATGCGACACAACTACCGGCACTCTGTGCTGTGGGGATAAATGTCAAGTCCTCTGAGAACTCATCTTACAACTTTGGCCTTTTCCTGCCCGATTCAACCTGGAATGAGAGGTTCCTAACAACGGGTAATGGTGGACTCGGTGGCGGTATCAATTGGTGAGTTAATTGGCCCCTATTGCTAGTGAAATAAATAATCGTAGTTGATTCCTGTCCCTGGATCTAGGCTAATTTAAATGGATTTTGTAGGCCAGATATGGGAAAGTTCTCTCATGTATGAATACCTCTGAAAATGTTGACATGGCTGTCCGGTTAATGGTGACTATCCTAGTATGGGTTTGCCACAATGTCTACGGACACCGGGCATATATCGGTATCAAGTGATGGATCATGGGCACTTGATGCTCCTGAGACCATTATCGATTGGGGCTATCGTGCCATGCATGGTTCTGTTGTGCTGTCTAAGGTGAGTCTTCACAGAATAGGATCGGAGAAATCACGAATAAAGGCTGATTGATGTACGAAGCATATTATTACAAATTACTACGCTACGTACAGTGGCATCAAGTACTCCTACTATGCTAGCTGCTCGACTGGCGGTAGGCAGGGATTGAGAGAGATCCAGCTTCATCCAGAGTCATTTGATGGTATTTCCGTTGGCGCTCCTGCCTGGTGGTCGACTCATCTTCAGGGCTCAACTCTTGTAAGTAATCATCGGCGTTTTTCTTTCAGCTTAGAGGAATTCCCAGCATCAGGCTTATATCCATGCCGAAGCTTTGCCCTGAAAGCTTCTCATGGCCCCGAAAATCATATGCTACACTCAGTGTGGTAGTAACTGACTTGATTATTATAGTGGCAAGGCCTTTACAACTACCCCGACTCTGATCCAAAACACATCAATCCGTCTCTATTCTCAACTATCACAGCAGAAATGAAGAGGCAGTGCGATCCCCAAGATGGGCTAGTTGATAACATTGTCAGCGATCCTTATGGCTGCAATTTTGACTTTGAGGCGCTACTGTGTACGGGCACGAACTCGTCTGCATGTCTAACACCCGCGCAACTCACGACGCTATACAAGTTCTACAATGACTGGGTCGATACGAACCAAGAATTCGTATTTCCAGGAGTGACGCTTGGAACGGATGCCAGCTTTTTGCTGGGAACCATACAAACCCTTGGCTCAGACTATTTTCGATATTTTGTCTACAATGACACGGAGTACGACTATACAAAATTCACGTACAAGGACCTTCAGTTCGCCGATACTATTAACGCAGGAAACTCGTCGGCACGTGATTTCGACTTGTCACCGTTCTTGAACCGCGGTGGCAAGATCATTAAGTATCACGGAACAGTAGACTCTCTGATCCCTACCGGCAGCAGCGTCTACTTCTATAAACAGGTCCTGCAAACTCTTCGGCCTAAGGGAATCGACCTCGATGACTTTTATCGCTTCTTTCTCGTTCCTGATATGAATCATTGCTCAGGCTCGGTCACCGGACCTTGGTACATCGCTGGTGGTAGCCAGGCTCTCAGGGGGGCTACGCATTCTGTCCCTGGGTACGAAGATGCCGAACACGATGTTATTCTGGCAATGATGAAGTGGGTTGAAGCTGATGAGGCACCGGATCGTTTAATCGCGACTAAATTCGTCAACGATACTGCCACGTTAGGAGTTCAAAGCCAACGGCCACTGTGCGTATACCCTAAGCAGGCTAAGCATATATCGGGTGACCCCAACGTCCCAGAAAGTTGGGAGTGTAAATCCCTCTACTAGGTAAAAATGTACAGAAAACCGACTGCCTATAGCCTATATTTATATATATAAATCTCGTTACATACTTCTGATACAGGAGTCTACCAAAGACTAGAGGTCGTCCCTTGAAAGGATACTGTTAAAGACTTGATGGAGCTTGCTCTCGCAGTCGGGTACTATCGTCTTTGACCGCCACGCGACAAATCTATCCGGTCGGACCAGCACACATCCGTCTTCTTCTACCTCTCTGCTCTTGTACCAGTCGCGATAGACATCGATATAGTCGAGACCGAGACCAATGGCGTAAGTATTAATAGGTATGCCGGTCGCCTTTGTGATATTGGCTGCCGCTTCCCTCCAGGCTCCTCCCCGGTGGCCAATGAAGAGGGAGAAAGCACCATGACCAGCTAAGTCATGGGTTGATATCAGTTTTTGCCGCTTTGGGATGTCCACCCAAGCGTGTGGCAGTCGACTACCGGGGTATGAGCTGATCAGAATGTCCACTACAGGATCCCCGTTCAGGGCTGGCCTCGCTTCCTTTTCGTCTCCCAGGTAGACGGCGGAAGAGTCATACCATTGGTTCATACTTAGGCCGAGATTCTCGCATTCTCGTCGCTTCTCTTCTAGCGCTTCGTGGAGTACTCGTCGGCGCTCATCACCTGCCGGCGTCGGCTCAGACAGTTCCGCCAGTTGTTTGACCCCTTCCTCCGCGGTGGGAGCGAACTGACCGAGAGCCTTCCAGACATCTCTGTGCGCGCTGAGCTGTTGATTGGCCTCTCGGACGAGAGTTGCACCCGCAGGTTGTCGTTCAACGCTGTACGATTCTAGCAGCTTTGGGCCAGCTAAACCTTTAGTGACATAAGCCACTTTCCACTAACCGGGTATCAGCACTATAGGCACTATAAAACGGGCGATTCTAGAGTACTTACGGCAAGGTTATATGCATCTTGGACGCATGTGTTGCTTCCGTTAGCGTGGGCAGGTGGGTGGCGATGCGCTGCATCACCTAGGATAAAAACATTCCTTTCCTTTACAGAATATTCTTCCGCCACACTCTCATGGACGGTCCACGGATCTAACCTTTCAATCTCAACCTTTACGGAACTATCACCAATCGCTTGATGGACTAGGTCGATGAGTTCGGGGCTCTGTGGTGTGAGGTCTTTGAAGCGACTGTCGTCCTCTGGAAAGTTGCAGACAAGAATCCATTGATTCCACGGCCTGATCAACCGCATGAGCGGCACCATGCCGAGGAAGTTATCGGGCTGTATGATAGAGTGAAGGCCTGCATAGCGCTCCCGCGGAATTAGATGTCCAATGTCCGCTTTGAAGAGGATGTTGCAGGCAAGGCCGGGTCGTGGCTCGACTATGTATTTGAGTTCAAGGGCTTGAGCGACTTTACTACGAGACCCATCTGCACCGAAAACATATTTAGCGCGGATCTGAAACTCATGCCGAGTGATGAGGTCAACGACGGTGCAGAGCGAATCGGCGCTCCCCGGGATCTCCTGCACGCTGACAAGCTTCGTGGAGAAACGGAATTGAAATCCTTTGCTTGAGGCATACCGAACAAGGATCGGTTCTAGGTAAGACTGGGGAAGATCCAGATACGGACACGGACTAGCCTTCGCCAAATCGCCCTATTTCGTCGGTTGAGTTTTATTAATCTTACCAGCAGACGGGTCGACAGAATCCTACCATGTTCTTCGGGTTCGCGCCCCACGCCTGCACCTTGCCGTATTCCTCGCCAACCATGTTTCGCACCCATCGGAATGACTGGAACATCTCACCGAGAGTGGCGTGACCGACGGCATCTTTCTCGAGGCCAATATCACGAAGAGTCTCTGATCATGGTTAGTACCGTGATCCTTGCTATGTATCGGGGGATCATGAATTACCGAGCGCAAAGGGATTGAACACGTGAGCTCTTGGGGTATCGGCGGTACCGGGGGCTCGCGCAATGACTATCCCTTTGAGGCCTGCAAGTCGTCCTTAGCGATTGCGCGCTGCACATGCATGCAGTAGGTATTCCTACCGTTCTGAGCCATGAATGCTGCGAGAGAGGCTCCCGCCGGGCCGGCGCCGACCACTAGGAAGTCGACATTCACCTCATCTTTCGTAGAAGGATCCATCTTGGCAACTTTTAATGTTGAGTTAGACTGTATCTTGATGCGGCTCTCAATATGATCGGTCTTCCTAGGGGGTGCTCTACCGTTTATAGCGTCTCTCGTGGTCGTCTCCTATGCGCGAAATGCAGCTCTGCTTAAGTGATGATTTGGAAGCATGTGCGTGCAAGAAAATTCCAATGACAAATATGCGGTCTTTATTCAGCGTGAGTAACGTTTTGGTAATAGTACTGGGGCGAATAGAGCGACTTTCGCTGTTGATAGTAGGGATGTACATGCAACCCCATTGTTGACTTTGGAATGGCGACAAACGACGATATTTATCATCAGCCTCGAATGCTTACTTTTCTTTCATCAAATTCCTAGTCTATCAATACTAGCGACTGGCGCTGAGAAACCCATGTCTAAAGTATGCAGTGCGATCCCGAAAACCCTTGGCGGTCAGCATAACGGGGATATCCACCCATACAGGCTTACTCAGTGGGGAAATCGCAGTAATCTCATCGTGAAGTTTGAGACGTTTTTTAACAGTCAGTTACACTACAGCATTTCACGTAATTTAGTTAGTCCTTTAACGATAAACATGGCGTGCTTCAAGCATGATAGGATGGATACAACTAACCGTCGGGGCCCTACGAAGTGCGCATGCATGGAATCACGTTGTAAGGCAGGCTAGAACTTGCAGAAAGGAGTCTACTATGTAATATCATGCAAAAGTCAGTACGATATCTATGTAACCCTCCCAATGCTTCCAGCGCCTTAGCAAGTACGTATTCCTCTCCGCCCAATAATATGATACCGCGCCGAATGTGCCCTAACCCCCCTGAACATACTAATTATATTGGGAAAGTAGCAGTTTAGGCCAGTGGTAGCAATTGCTTCCCTTACCTTAATCCTACCCCTTCTGTTCTGTTTCTGGTGGTCCCGAATCCTTCGTATCACCTTTAACCTTATCACCTTATAGTTTCCACGTACTTCCTGTTTCGCACGTGAATATTTGCACCCACACTGTGCGTGTCCTTACTCGGTTGGCGACTATGACATCGGTAGACGGGATAATCTCCAGCCTCAGGGCTATCGATGCCCAATCGCTCGCCTCTGACGACGATCGACACCGCGTCCTAGAAGGACTTCGCAGCGCGCTCCGCAGAATCCAAACACCCTGGGATATAGCGTGGGATCAGGCTTGGGTACATGATACCACTATGGCGGCTATCAAGACATTGATCGGTGCTGCCGTATTTACGAAATGGGCTGAGACAGGGAGCCAGCTCATGACCGTACCTAGACTCGCCGACCTGACTGGCGCGGACCCTTTATTATTGAGTTCGCATTTCCAGTTCCTGTCGCTTTACCTTTTACCTTAGATGTCACTTTCCTCTTTCTGCCTATCGTTATCTCCGTACTATCGCCTCTGTCTGCTGTATTGACAACACAACCAAAGGACGCCTTCTACGGCAAATCGCGGCAGAACATCTCGTTACGGAGATTGATGAGGATACGTATGCCTCGACCCCTTGGTCATTGCGAATAGGGACAGACTATGCTTTCTCTACGATATACGAGTATTACCATGATGTATTCAACCCGATTTGCATGTCACTACCCCTTTTCCTGAAGAAAGCAAGATATGAAAACCCTACAAACCTTGTCGGGAGCAACTTCCAACAGGTTCATGGGGAGCAATCATTTTTATTTGGATCAATATCGTCTAATCAAATTGCCAATCTGCAATTTGCGGACACCATGAGCTGCCAATCCAAAGGAATCTATACATCTTGGGTTGAACTTTATGACACAAGCCAGATCATTCAAGCCGCCCGGCCCGACCGACCCCTTGTCGTGAATGTTTGCGGCGGGAGCGGTGGTCAGGGGCATGATATAGAGAAGTTCTTGCAGAAGCACCCCGATATACCCAAGGATAGATTTATCTTACAGGACAAGGAAGAGGTCTTGGAGAAGTTCACAACTCACCCAGGGATTACCGCCTGCCCATACGATCTCTTCACTCCTCAGCCTGTTAAAGGGGCTCGGATATATTATTTCTATGCTGTATTTCATGGCTGGCCGGACAATAACGCTGTCACTATTCTGAAGTATGCGCGCGATGCCATGGAACCTGGGTATTCCAAGCTCCTCATTCATGAGGTCCTAGTTAGCGCGAAACAACCCCCATTAACTGCCACCACTCTAGATCTAACAATGATGTCGTTGTTTTCGTCATCAGAACGGAGTGAGGAGGAATGGCGCAGATTGATTAGTAGTGTTCAAGGATTGCAAGTTGCTAGGATCTGGAAAGCACGTCATGCCGTCGACTGCATCATTGAGATCGAGCGAGTGTGATCATTCGGGCTAGGGAATTCTGATAGATATGATGAGACCTTTCATCCCGTATTTTCTATTAGCTAGCTCTCCTTTCGACGATAGTCTCCTACAATGACTAGTAAGATTCCTTTGGGAGCAGCTAATGCATGTAAAGTACTTGACGGTGCAGATCCCACTCCGAGAAAGGTAATCGCTTGACGCCCTCCGCTCCCTCTACGGCGTCTGGTGTTGCGTGGCGGCGTATTATCTCTAGGGTATTTGCAAGCTACCTGTATCCACAGAAAGGTACCGCACAGCAAATTTTATTTTAGACGGGGAGCAAATCAAACGAAACGAGGGATCTAGGACTTAGGAGTGCTCGGTTATGGGCAGCCGCATTTTGTGTAACCCGTAAATAAGCGAATAACGTAAGTGAGGTCACGATAATAGAAAAAGCCCCTATAGTATGCAACCGTTCTTTGCTACCAATAATACGTTATCAGTCTAACAGTATAGGCATTTGTGGCAGGAAGATATGCCACATGCGCCAAACACGTATCATAGATATCTATGCAAGACACATACGACGTATTGAAGGCTCCCGTTAATTATAGATATGTGAGAAGTCATCTGTACTGACTCATACCCATGCTGCAACCAAGACTAAACATTTCCCCAACTCCACTTCCCCAGCCCTTTCCCCCCTTGTCGCTCCCACGAAGACCCCATGCGACCCGTAGAATTGGGACAGTAGATTACATTAAACATCTTGGCTCAATCAGTATATTTGGTGAATAAATTGGAGTTCATAATAGATTGCATTAGAACTCTGTCAGGTAATCATCTCGTCTAAAAAACTTGGTGAAAGAAAGAAAAGCATAGTTATTCAACACCTAGCTATGCCCCAAGCCTTTATCCAAGCATTGTGCAAGATATTCCGCTGTGGGGAGAGCTTCCACGCGTATGTACGGCACATTTTGGGGGATTCTACTATCATCTGACATGCAGCCAACGGCTTGTTCCATCTGTAACTAAGGGGCGGAAACAGTGAGCCGGATCTGCCTCGCCCGGACCTAGCACAGGGAAGATGGCCCTATTGTAAGTCACCCATTTTCTAGAAGGATTGAGAAGACTGTATTCAATTGGCTGTCACATGCATATTGGCGTGCATAGTGTGTGGTATAGAAGCATGACGCCGCCTCCATACATGCTCGTAGATGATCGAATACATATAACCTTGGGCCATGGGGATACGTGGCTTGGCAGAATTTTCAGCAAAGATCCATTGGCTAGTACGAAGAATGTCTCAGGATCTCAGAGCTTACCTGGATGGTGCTCAAATGGTTTACTTCTATGTACTAATGCACGTATGTATGCAGCTAGTTTACAGAGGATTAAAGTCTCCAATAGCTAAATCTGCATACTAGCTAGAATGAGCATCATGATGCGGGTGTGCCATTCCCTGCTGTTTAACACAGCAAAGCATGATTGGACATTATTCCCTCCAAAAAGCCTAGAAACAAGTACCAGAATCCTGCCTGCCGGTCCTGTACAGCTGATTATGCATATTTGCTGCAATTAGCATAATGGTGCGACTGTAGCGTACGGCACGTTGAAGTTTTGATGTAAACTTTGTTTTATTTGGGTGCTCGCTGACGGCGATGTTGATCACCCCATTCTGTAACTCGATCGCCGTGTGTACAGTTTGAATGTACCTGGAAACACTATGCTCCCCCGGTGCGCGGATGCAGCCGTCTTTTTTCCATGATGACTTCGGTTCCGATCAGTGAGATTGAAGGTGTCTGAGCATCAAACTAGCTAAAATTTGCCGTGTGAGTGAGATGACAAGACCACTAAATACATAAACAGGGTACTCTGTGCCTTACACTGTACAAGCTATAGCTCTTTAAAATCTACTTTCGACTTCACATTGTTAAACGACACTTTACAAATAAGCATATATAAATCTAGTGGTCCAGGATTCCCCCTAATACCGACATAAAGCTAGCTAGATAGAGACTGCGATGGCGATTAAGGGTGGAGGCGTGCGACCTGTTGCCGCTATGTGGGCGCTCACCGGTTTAACCTTTATTTTTCTCCTATTTCGACTTTACACTCGGCTTGTCATACTACGGGTTTTTAGCAGCGACGACCATGTATTCATCGTCGCCTTTGTTAGTACTTTCGATACCCTACCAGGGATCCGACTTATTTGCCGATATATACTTTTCAGCAAAAGTACTGACTCTTCTTTGATTATAGATCTTCTTGCTAGCGATGACGGCATTTTATACGAAAGCGGCGACTTTAGGGTTCGGGCAGAGCAACGCTGAAATCGGTGACGAGGAAAAAATTGTCGCAGCCACCCTTTGGGAAGCAATCGGTCAGACATTCACTATTCTCGGGACGGCTATTGCCAAGTGGTCTCTCGGCCTCTTCTTGCTGCGGCTTGTTACGAAGAAATGGCAAAGAGTAGTGATATGGACGGCTATGGGGAGCGTCATGCTTGCCTCCATTATTGTAGTGTTTCTATTCTGGTTTCAGGTGAGTAGACTATCCCCAACCATTAGCATCGTGTGGTTTGCATGTTTGTAAAGGTAACTAAACTTTGACATAGTATGCACCAAGCTTTCTTCATCTCCCAGATCACCATCCGGTCATTACCAAACGAAGCGGGAACCTTAAGCCACATGAGCGCTGGTTGACATACAACAGTTGTAGACCCATCGAGTATCTGTGGGACCGCCGAATCCCAGGGGGATACTGCCCCATCGATCTCATCCCAGCATCGACGGTGCTCAATGGTACGTGTTCCACGGCGCCGACGAACGAAACCGTTTCCCTAGTTAATTACTGAGATGTCTGAAGTTGCTACTGTTCTCGTCGATGTTTTGTTTGCTGTCTTGCCTTGGTTTTTCATCTGGGGCTTGCAAATCAACCAGCATGAGAAAATCGTCATTCTCGCTAGTATGAGCTTAGGTGTTTTGTAAGTTGCTATATCTAGATGAAGTCCTGTCTTGTGATGAATGCTAACTAAGTTCTACACTAAGCGCTGCGGCAGCTGGAATTGTTCGAGCACTAGAAATAGACGGCCTATCGAGTCCAAACTTCCTGAGTTCGTGAAACATCCCCGACACAGTTTTTCGAGGCCCTGATCTAACCGTCTCGACAACAGGAGATACTGTAGGCCTTATTCTCTGGTCCGCAATCGAACAAACCGTAACCATGGTCTGCATCTGCATTCCTGTGTGCCGGCCCCTTTTCAAGACCGTGATTCGAACGGTTAGGTCCCAGAAATCCACTTTGACCGATAGGATATACGGGAATGGGAGCTACAGGCTTAGTAGCATGGCTCGAAGCGGATTGCCACACAAGAAGTCTGGTGCCGAGGACGGCGGCGAGCTCGGCCTGCGCGCTGGGCTTCCTGGTCACTCTGTAACCGCGAATAAAGATAGGTCGACTGTCTCTAATTGTTACGCTGGCGGCCCACAGACGAGTAATGGCAGTGACGAAGAGATATTAATTCAACCAACAGGTGAGGCCAACCTCGAGAGGGGCATTTATGTTACCAATGAGTTTCATGTCACTAGCACGTGATAGATACATGTTTATCAACCCAATAATTTAAGAAATTAATGCAGTAAAGACTTCACGGACTTCTAACCTTCAGCGGCAGTCTAATGTCACCTGCGTATACGTCAAACATCCAAGAACATTGATAATGCGCTAATGTGAGTAGTAAGTTTAACTATAAATAGGGACTAGTTGCCAAGCAGCTGAGCGTAAATCGTTACGATCTGCCTCCATTCTAGACCCGAAACGAGGACTTAGCCCTTAGCCCTTAGCCCTTAGCCACCAATCTATCAGGAGGGATACATAATGCAGAATTGCGTCATATTAACCAAGATCAGGCGCTTGCTCAATTCGGTGACTATCTCAGAACTCCATAAATTTCTAGATACTTCATTATAGCCTAGTCCCTAGATAAGAGGTGCCGTAAAAAAATAAAAAAAGCTAGCTTTTTAGTGTTTTTACACAAGAATCTAAATGATTTCCTTAGAGTAGGTAGCTAAAAACGATTTCGAAATGTCTTACCTTTCCAGCAAGTTTATTATTACAACTTAGTAGATAGCTGCAGCAGCATAAGAACCACGAAAAAAAAAAAGGAAATCTAAGGCCTCGATTAAAACATGATTCAAGAATGTTCTCCCAGTGGTATTCAATGCAAGTGAACAATGCAAACTATTCTATAATATAAAAGTCTGTCCTTTTGTACTATTAGATTCAGGAAAAGTGGTAACCCGAGGAGTTGGGTACTTTGCCTCTTACACATCTGCTATATATTGTACAGCTAGCTTTCTATACCGTACTTGTACTTATATATACCTATATTGACACTTGAATTACTTGATTCTAAATGTTTCTACCTTTAGGTCTATATTCCAAGATGACACACTAGCGTTCACAACAAATATTCCAGCTCGGACCCAGATATTAGCCTCGGAGTCTAAATTCAAAAGCATGACAAAACCCGACAAGTAAAAATAACCCATGTAGATACAACGCCACTTTGCAACGTCTTTCAATTTTCGGGCTAGCTGCGCCTCAGATTCACCCGATGATAATGACAACTTTCCCCTTCTACTCTCCAAATTCCAGGGCCATTCCGAGTTTGTGGTGGGTTGGTAGGATATGAACTCTGCTGGCAACACTCCCGCTGTGATTCGTAGAATTGTGTAACTAGAATGCTCTGAACGAGATAATTCGAGATCCTCAAACTTTATCTTATTATCGATTAGATTTTCAAAACTTATTGTCGATATTCGGTTGCTGAAACTGGTCGGAGACCACGGGCTTTCGCTATTGATCTCGTACTGCACTTCCCCTTCCCAGCCAAGCCAGGTCCATGAGGGATAGTTTTGTCGACGCCGTGGTCTGCTCGGGCCTGCCTTGTGCCTCCACGAGAGCGAGTGGACAAAATAAGCCAACCCCTGTTTAGAGTTACGTGGATATGACAATCCCTAAAAGTTGTTCAAGGATGGCCTCTCCTTCGAAAATTTTCGGATAACGCCTTGGAAGGCGTTCAAAGCATTATGATCATAGCGCAGTTTTCTAGGTGAGTAACCTTCTACGCTTAAAAGATATCTACGAAAAGCATGGCGGGTGTTGTTTATATGCCTGAGTAACGGGTTGCCTCCGATTTGACCGAATATTGCACTCCAAACGCGATTATAGACTCCGAGGCTCTCTAGCTCATCCAGAGGGCTCGACATGCTCTCAAAACAGTTCGCCGTGTTGCACTCGAAATGTATTTGTTCATCCGTAAATGCGATGCAGCGACGACTTAGGAATCCCTCTTGAAATGTTCAGTCTCGACTGGACCAACGAGAGGAGATGATAGATTGTTGGGGGTCACTCATCGTCCATATGACAGATACACCACGACTCTTTGCAATCAGCTGCGGAGCTCGGGCTTTCATGCCAACTCCTGGCAGACCGTGAGTTTCGTCTATACCAGCGGCGGCGACGAGAGTAAGTTCGGCGTTGTGGTAGATGGCGTCCATTTGTTCGATTTTGGTCTTGCTTAACACTAGGATTGTTCTGATCAATGCAGAATTTATCAATCTATAGGTACCGGTATCCAAGAGCTTTCGTGACATCAATTGAATCTCGGATGACTTGGGATAATTAGTCTGGGAGTAGTTTTGTCCCATCGCTTTTCTGAACTATGCTGCAAAGAGCTTCTAAGTCTCCCCAAACATAGCTCAGAGCTACGTACGGAACACCTAATTCACCCTCCTCAATAGAAAGTCCTACACAGTCAATGACTTGAAAGTCGCGAACGGGGATGGGTGTAATATTACATGACGATGCGTGATAGCGGTTACAGTGGCGTATCCATAGTTTAGCTCTCCTGGGGTCGAATAGCGGAGGTACTACCTGCGGAGCGAGAAAAGACGACTCATCACCGTCCTGCAAAAGAACTGCGCACCCTTTGCTTCTCATATGTTCCTCAAGTTGGATTGAATCATCCCCAATTACCCAGGGAAAGTCCCGCAGTACGACTATCAGGCAAAGAGGCGTATCTTCCTCCCTGATAATGCTATCCTCTTCAAGCTCTCCATACTCCAAGTCGAATCGGCGTATGAATGACGTCGCGCGTATCTCATCACATCCATCTCTGTCGTTTTCGGCATACTGGTCCATTCCTGGCTGTTGTTCGGCACTAAACCGAGAAGCTTCAAGTATTTGACAGAGCGCGCAGTTAGTTTCTCGAGGCGTTCGGTACCGATAGCCGACGTCGGCAACGAGAATATCGTGGCCACAGTAGGACAGTCCCAGGGGGCCAATCGGTCCTAACTGGATCACTTGCTGAATGAGGCCTTCGAGGTCTAGCTGGGAGCAATCGCTGCGGAGATCATCGTTTTTGGGCTACTTGGCTGCTACTCGTTTAACAGATACTTCTTGAATGCTGCCTTTTATGCCGCCCAAGTTCTCAGATCGGGTTTTGAGTACTGCAGCATTTCCCTAATCAGGCTTACCTTCGGATAAGAGATGCTTTGTGTGGTGGTCACAGTCGTGATATGCGCTGTTCTCCATATTATCTTTATGCGTATTGTGAACTGATAAGGTTATTGGGGTTCAAGAATAGCATCGTCGTTATTAAAAAGTATAGGTTCTAAAGGCTGAGAATCTAAAATAAGAATGATAATCTGTTTGGATGCTTGCGGGATGTGAAATGGCGAAGGACGTCGAGAAAAGGGGGCCAACTAAGAGGGAAAATAGCTAAACGAGTTTAGGTCTGTAAACTCAAGATATAGCGATGCCGGAGTTTCGCTACGTACTTAAGTAGGTAGCTGGCAACTATAGAACGGAAGATTGTATCCTGCTAATAGCCAACCGAACACGCTTGGTTTGCAACGAGACAGCTCAATGGCACAAAGGGACTTCGCCCCTTGATTGCGAGGGGAGCTAATAATGTGCGCGTAGTTATCGATAACGCCTTCTAAAAAAACAAATGATGAAAAACAGAAATAGAACCTTATCGTGAGTAAGCACTGTTTATCGCTGACCGAAATCGAGCTGACCGCCAAGCCTCTGGATTTAACCCATCAATGTTCACCAATCACCATAACTTTCGGCGAACCGAACTACACAGAGGGTATAGTACCCAAAAGCGCGCGAGAGTTGGGCCTAACCATCCCGGGAGCCGAGATTTAAATGCGCTAGCATATTAGGGGGCGCTCACTCTCTTTGATATAGCTTCATTCTTGGGGGTTTCTCATATAAATTCTCAACGGGGCTAGGACTAGGTGCGAAACTATCATCTTTGGATACGAGACATAGGTACCATCCATATGGTTGCGGAGCCAAAAGTTCGAAGACTTGTCGGTCCCGAGTAAACTCGCTAAACGTGCCGTCCCAGTTACCGTCCAATACCACTAATATTAATCAAATCAAACTGCAATTTGCGAAGCAAATCGTCACCCTACCTCGTTAGTCTAGGTATAGCGAAGAACGAGTAGGATTAGTCAAAGTAGCGATCAATGTCGAATCAACGGCTCACGTGAAAGATTTCGGCTCCGGACATTGTTCTCGGACGCGGCCCAGATCCGATTACCGGGTGTGTTTGGCTTGGCTATAACGGCTATAATACGAGAAAGGAGAGATGAGGGGAAGGTGGAGGGTTTATACTTCGGCAGAGATGAAGGCGAAGGATTCGATCCCTAATGACTTAAGTGAGGTTCTTAATGATGTACTTGACCTTGAACATTGTATGCTAGCTATCACCTACTCCCAACACCTACCACTTATAAGCTATGGAATTTTCTGTGACATCCTATTAGAATTACATCTAACTTAATCTTCCTAGCCCGTAGTATCTCTACAAGAAAATAGTACTCGTAGTCTGCAAGAATTTCCCCCTCAATTTCTATTGGGGGCTAAGGATTCTACCCATAGCGCTATTCCGCGTTTGTTCAAGGACACTCAACCAACAACAAGAGCATACTTTTCCTATTTTGAGAGTTATTGAATTGGAGCACGCAGGTCGGCAACTGCCATAACTTATTTGCTCACATACTCATCGCGAAGTACCCTACTCACTAAGAATTTTTATGTTTCCTTTGAACTTGGGGTCCATCACCACTACTTAATCCCTTTCTAACGGCTTTCAAAGCACAGCGTGTTAATACTCGCCTACCTGCCTCTCGTTATCAGAGCTGTATATTTAAGTTGAAGCTATCACCCTAATCAATTTTCCGAATAATCTTGGTTAAAGAAATCAATTTTTCATTGAAGAGTGTAGGCTGCTAAGTTTACCTGCCTACTTGGTAGTACTAGGAATAGGGGTAGAAATGCTTTTGGGCCCACTAGAGCGTTAGAGGCCCCCTCTACCGTGGCGCTTCAGTGCCTCCCGTCCTCCCCGTGGCTAGTGGATAGTGGTGGGGTCAACTAAACCTTGAGCTGTTGTGTCCCCTGTCACAATCTTTTCACTAGCTCTCTTGCTCTCGAACTCTCTGAGGTGTGCAATAGATTATACCATTCCCTAAGCACACAATTTCTCTTAGTATATCTCAATTGGAGGATCCAATGACTTGGTTCTCCCAACTTCGCTTCCTTTCACCATTACATTAGTCAACTATACCCGCCATCACTCGCGCTCCTCCGGTCTGGCTTCCCGGTATGGCTAACTAATGGAGGGGCGGAGCAGCATACTGTAGGACCATAGAATGGGCGACCTGCATGTTTATCCTCCCAAGGATGACGGCGTTCGGGATCAACTCTGCTTTGCCAAATCAGACTTTCGAAAACGAAAGCGGCAGTAGGGCCTAAACTCCGGCAGAGCATCTCCCCCGTCAGCTTCCTGCGAGGAGCTCGCGTAGTGCGTCGATCCAGAACGAAAAGGCATGACTCGCAAAGGATTCATGGTGCTTGCCATCGCATAATGGATTTAGATCAAGGTCGATGTGCACTCACTGCAACACCCACGTCACTCGTCCAATTGCCCCCCTCGCCTTCAACATGGAACGTGGCGAATCAAGAGCCTCTGATCTATGCCGAGATGTACGAGAAATGCTAGTTATATGCCCGCCTCCTCCGGCAAATTGGGGGTGCACACCATCTTGTGAAGCATCGTTCTGTGAAGGTTAGCCCAGCTTGACCGTCCCTGCGCCACATAGAAACCGCTGTCTAACGCCCTCACGCCGGCTCTTATGCATTACCACTTGGCGGGACGCTGCCATCACACTGGGATTGGCGTCCGCTCCAGTCCGCAGTATCTACATAGTAGTTATAGGAAATTGGAGTACGCGATTGATGTGACCCTCATGAGCTATCATCGCCACAACCTTCTATATATCCTGGACGGCCTACTATAGCAGTCAATCCACGTACACTGCCCTGGAGATGGATTCCAGATCATTTGGCCCCGGGCGGAGAAAGTGTACGCTTGTGTTGTTTTTCTTCCCCTAACCAACTAGAAACACACTCAGCTATTGCGGGGAAGATGAGAGATGCAGCCAAGTTCAATGAGTTAGTTCGACTTTATTTCGGTCTCCACCCCCGCATTCCACTAGTGCTGAGTCTGGGGGTGGATACTCAATCGTGTTCTTTGCTGCATGAGAACAGCCAATCCGGTCCTAGTTTGGGGTCGTCGTCTTCCCAAATCCAGCCAAGTAAACAAGGATGAGGCATCCCAGGGCTGGGCAACATCCCGAGCCTCACCGAGATGGCTCCCCTTTATCCATACGTAACCTCAACGATACACCAAGTTCCCACCCGGATAGCTCATACTCCTAGCTATGCCCAGAGATAGATACACGTAGACTTCCATTGGTTATCTTCACTTGGCGTCTATTACGACACGAGCTTCCTTCGCTTCAGTATCGAGTATAATCCTCCGCCAATTACACCTAGCGTGTCCATGGCAATATGGGTCTGTACTATAGAATCAGCGTCTTTCTTCTAGGCATCCCGTATCAACCACGTAGATCACCAGGTATCTAAAAGGAGGGGATGTCGGCAGGTTACATCTTAGGCATCAGATGATGTCGATTGTAGGCAGGCATTGCCTATTTAAAGAGGGGTTTCTAGAGTCTATGTCGATGCCAATTGGCCTTGCCCCTTGCCATGGAAGAGAACAAATCTTCATTGGTGGCGTCATACGGAAACACAAGCGGAGGTGTGTGAACAGCCGCAGCTTGGCTACCTTCCCCTCTCTCGACTGGGTATTTGTTATTGCAGGGAACTAGACCTCGATGAAACATAAATAAATCCCTATTCCCTTCGCCATTCCATACGACGTTCCCCATGACAATCAGTCATACCGACTAAAGCAGAAAGAATCGGATCAGAACATGAGTCCATTACCAGAGGAGTTCGATATCATTGTCTGTGGTGGTGGGAGTTGTGGGTGTGTCGTCGCGGGCCGGTACGCCATCAGTGCATCATAAGCATCCGTATCCGTTGACTAACCGGCACAGACTAGCTAATTTAGACCACAACCTCAAGGTCCTCCTCATCGAGGCTGGAGAGAGCAACCTAAATAATCCATGGGTCTTCCGACCGGGCGTCTACCCCCGGAACATGAAGATTGACTCAAAGACGGCATCGTTTTATGAGTCTCGTCCGTCTAAATGGCTTGCTGGAAGAAAGGCCGTTGTGCCGTGTGCCCATATTCTCGGAGGCGGCTCCTCTATCAATTTTCTAGTTAGTGTTACACGTCCATTCTAAAGATACAGAGAGCTAATCCCGTCTAGATGTACACTCGCGCCTCGGCTTCAGACTACGACGATTTTCAAGCTAAGGGGTGGACGACTAAGGAGCTTCTACCCCTTATGAAGAAGCATGAGACATACCAAAGGGCCTGCCATAACAAGTATGGATGACCTCCCATCAACTCGTAGCCACGCGATCTAACATGAGTAGGGACCTACACGGGTTTGATGGACCTATCAAAGTGTCTTTCGGAAATTAGTAAGGCTTGTCTAAAACGGCTTCAGAAAACGGATGAACTAACAGTCTTAGCACGTATCCTATTAAGGACGACTTCTTGCGTGCTGCTGAGTCTCAGGATATCCCGATTGTTGATGATCTAGAAGACCTGAGCACAGGCCATGGTGCTGAGCACTGGTTGAAATGGATTAACCGCGACGTATGAAATCCGGTCAATAGGTTGTGATATAGGTATCAATACTGACCCCCCTTTGCAGACCGGTCGTCGTAGCGATAGCGCTCACGCTTACGTCCATTCTACGCGGGCTGTTCACAATAATCTTTACCTCGCTTGTAATACGAAAGTCGACAAGGTCATTATTGAAAACGGCCGTGCTGTGGCTGTACAGACCGTGTAGGTCCCCTCAATTCCATCATTCACCGCTATCCGACCCTGACTTAGCTGTGAAGGCCTACCAAGCCTCTCCACCCGAATCAGGTAAAACCCAGAATTTTCAGGGCCCGCAAGCAGATTGTTGTCTCTGGGGGTACATTATCATCGCCTCTTATTCTTCAGCGATCGGGCATCGGTAAGATAAGACGTGCTCATCTTGGTAATACCCACTGATAGCAGTATAGGTGATCCCGAAAAGTTGAGGAGAGCGGGCGTTAAGCCTATCGTCGACCTCCCCGGAGTTGGTCTTAATTTCCAGGATCATTACCTTACCTTCTCAGTTTACCGCGCCAAGCCTGAAACTGAGAGCTTTGATGACTTTATTAGAGGTGATCCGGAAGTGCAAAAGAGTAAGGATAATTCGGTCGGGCCATGACCATACGCTAACTGTAGTAACAGAGGTGTACGAACAGTGGGAGTTGAAGGGCACAGGGCCACTTTCTACCAACGGAATCGAAGCTGGAGTCAAGATACGGCCGACCGATGCGGAACTCAAACAAATCGCATCCTGGCCAACTCCTCACTTCACCGAGGGCTGGAAGTCGTACTTTAAGAACAAGCCCGACAAGCCGGTCATGCATTACTCCGTCATTTCCGGCTGGTTTGGCGACCATATGCTCATGTAAGTCCCTCTGTCCCGTGGCTGCCTCTATAAGCACACCATCTAATTCGCACCCTTAAACTCCAATAGGCCGCCTGGAAACTTCTTCACAATGTTCCACTTCTTAGAGTACCCGTTCTCGCGCGGGTTCACCCATATCAAGTCAGCGGATCCCTATGAATCGCCAGACTTCGATACCGGCTTCATGAACGACGAGAGAGACATGGCCCCTATGGTCTGGGGCTACATCAAGTCGCGAGAGACGGCCCGCCGCATGGATGCCTACGCCGGTGAAGTACAGGCGATGCACCCGTTCTTCGACTACGACTCGCCCGCCCGCGCCAATGACATGGATCTGGAGACGACGAAGCAATACGCGCTCGCCGGAAACCTGAGCGCCGGCCTCCAGCACGGTAGCTGGAGCGTCTTCAACCCCCCGCCGGACAAGACGGCCGAAGTCAGCGTCCTGAACAGCAATAAGGCTAATGTTAGGGAGGAGCTGAAGTATAGTAGTCAGGATATCAAGACGGTTGAGGAATGGGTTAAGCGACACGTGGAGAGTACCTGGCATTGCCTTGGCGTAAGCACTTCCCTTAGCGTGGTTCAATTTGGTGGGCTAATCCGTTTTGTCTATAGACCTGTTCGATGGCTCCCAAGGAGGGCAACAGTATCGTCAAGCACGGCGTCCTTGACGAACGCTTGAACGTGCACGGCGTCAAGGGCCTCAAGGTTGCCGATCTGAGTATCTGCCCAGATAACGTCGGCTGCAACACGTGAGTTAATTCTTGATTCCCGATCCCCAACTCTCTACGCTCGCAATACTCGCTATATTACCGTGTACTAACTCGCCGTGCTACCAAGGTACTCGACTGCCCTACTCATCGGCGAGAAGTGCGCTATGCTTGTGGCTGAGGACCTCGGGTACTCTGGCGCGGCGCTCGACATGAAGGTCCCGACTTATAACGCTCCTGGCGAGTTCAAGATTCCCTACCGTCTATAATGGGAGTACATATACGGGGTTGAGTTGTTCATTTGGAGGGCGAGGAGCGGTGTTGACTAGCTATACGCTTTGTGCTTGTTTTATGATGCCAGATTGTTTATATCGGGTGTTTGTTACGATTCATGTTATGTGTTGAATGACTTGTATGGAATTACACTTTAACTGTAATCTGATGATTGTTTGGCTTTGCCTTGGTGTTGTAAGTCTGTGTTTGTGTTCTGCTTGGCGTATGCTTGAGAATATCATCAATCGAAAACAACATACTATAGTATAATCCTACAAGTTAATACCGATCTAGGCCCCGTCATACACTCTCCTAGGTTAGACCGTCCTACAATCAACTACGATTTTAGGCAATTCTGCGCATCTTTAATCATGTCCCGACTCATAACAAGCTATGTATAGTATAATACACAGTGTTAAGATCTGTGCACACCCTATAGGCTAAGTAAGGTTAGGAGTCATTTGGTCCGACTTAGGACAGTGCGAAAGACTCGCTCTTTAGAGTATGAGTCAGGGGACTTCGACTCAGACCAGACCCAAAACAGGTAGAGCAAAAAACGCTGCCCCTCCCCCCATCGAGAACCCCTCCATAATCTGCCCTTCTTGACATTTCACCCCACTTCAACGGAATTTTAACAAGACGAGAGTGGTCGCGGATTTACATTGCCCGGTGATATCGTGTATTTGAACAAAATAACAAAATCCTCTCGCTTGCTCGCTTCCATCCGTTCGAAAACTACGCGTCCATACGGTAGACAAGACAAGAAAAGACTAGACAAGACAACGCTAGCCCATTTCATCACAAAGATTTTATCACCTTCATATATACGAAATAATCAAGAGCAATAACGTCACGCGCTATGGGCTCGACAACGCACCCAATCCTCCCCGAGCCAGGGAAGAGGAATATCCTCATTACCTCGGCTCTGCCATACGTCAACAACACCCCCCATCTGGGTAACATAATAGGATCTGTCCTCGTGAATACTCCTCATCCTCTGATGATTCATAGCTTGCGCCAATGCCCTGCTAACCTTATGCGACAACCCAGTCTGCCGATTGCTTTGCCCGCTACTGTCGTGCGAGAGGTCTTCGAACGCTGTATATCTGTGGCAGTGACGAGGTAAGGACGACGAACCCCTATCCCAGGCCTTAGAGCCTTCACTGCCCCATCGTCAAAACACAGACATCCTGAACCGAATATCCTCATAGTACGGTACCGCCACCGAAACCAAAGCGCTTTCCGAAGGAGTCACTCCAGCAGAGCTCTGTGCCAAGTATCATGCTATTCACAAGGAGATATACGACTGGTTCCGAATCGACTTTACCATCTTTGGTCGCACTCCCACAGAACAACACACCGAGATAGTTCAGGATATATTTAAACGGCTCTGGAGCAACGGCTTCATAGAGGAGCGCGAAACGATACAGCCATACTGCCCCAAGCATGAGTACGATTACCCATATTTACCTTATGACACTCTTCAATCGGCCGTCATTGACTCTTGCTTTCCAACAGGTCGTTTCTCGCAGATCGTTTCGTAGAAGGAGAATGCAGTATCTGCCATTATCAAGGTCACATATCCCTTGCCTAGCTATTCACCATGACTACATGTTAACGAGATCGCAGACGCTCGTGGCGACCAGTGTGACGCCTGCGGAAACTTGCTCGACCCTCTCCAGCCCGCCGCCCAAGCGAACGACGTTGCCGGCCAAGCCCAAGAATCGAAGCCCACCGGGTGGTTAATCAATCCCCGCTGTAAATTGGACGGAGCGACTCCAGAGGCGCGAGCCACGAAGCACCTCTTCCTCAAACTCGACGCACTCAAAGACGATGTAGTGTCCTGGTTTCGAGGAGCGAATAAAGAGTGGAGCGCGAATTGCGTTGCTATCACGGAAAGCTGGATCTCTCGAGGTTTACAAGCCCGCGGCATCACTAGAGATCTAAAATGGGGTGTCCCTAGTGCGTTGCATACCTACATCCTTCCACTCTGCCAACATTTTGCGCTCTATACGAGTCTTTGAAGGACCTTTGCTAATTACATGTCAATATAGTACCAAAGGGTTGCCCCGGACTATCGGAAGAAGAATACCGTAAGACAAACTTATTCTTATTCCATTTCTACTGTTATGCCTAAGCGGACTTCTAAGTCGGGCGGCCGAATATTTCTTTTTGAACTGGTGACTAATATTTCGCTATCTAGGTGACAAGGTGTTTTACGTATGGTTTGATGCTTGCAGTAAGTTTAACTACTCATATATATATAATTGTACCGATTCACCTGGGCTCGGACAGGAAGCGACGCATTGGCCGCAATCATATTGAGGGCTCTTGTCAATCAATCACTGATCTTTACCACTCTCCTCAACACAGCCCGTCACCCTTGGATCATATCTTCATGAAACCATTGCTTACACTCGTTTTATAGTCGGATATCCTAGTATTACCAAAAACCACACCGATGGCGATAACTTAGAGGGTACGTCTATTCTGTCCCTAGGGGAAGCTTATGGGGATTTTCCTAGATTAGTATGCTAACACATATGCCAGGTACACTCTGGACAAAATGGTAGGCCCTTATCAACGCGATAGGCTTGGTCTAGAAACATTTATTTGACAGTATCTTAGGTGGAAAAATCCTGAAGACGTCACGCTTTATCAATTTGTACGTATCATGGAATATCTTGTTTCTTCTTTGAGAGCTTTCAGCTCTTGCCTTTGCACCAACCCCTTGTTACTAGTAAGAGTTCACTATTCCGGCGAAATTGCTAATCGGTTATCGGCAGATGGGTAAAGATAACGTTCCGTAAGTGCTAGTTATGTCATATCCTAGTAGCGAAGCCTCCGACTCATTTCCATCTAGATTCCATAGTATAATATTTCCTGCCAGCCAGCTCGGAACCAAAGAGAATTGGACGAAGGTTGGCCGCTTCTCGACGACTGAATACTTGAATTATGAGGGCGGAAAGTTCAGCAAATCTCGAAATATCGGTGTCTTTGGAAACTCGGCACAACTTACCGGAATCGATGCCGATATTTGGCGGTTCTTCCTGCTCTCTAGGCGACCCGAAACTAGTGATGCTGAATTCAAGTGGGAGTATGTGGCCGATATAAATCGCTGAATCGCAACATAGCTAACATCAATCGACAGTGAATTCCTCGATGTCAATAATAATGACTTACTAAAGAACTTGGGAAATTTCGTAAATCGGGTGGTCAAATTCACTCGCGCGAAGCTTGATGGGTATGATGACATCTAAAGCCTTTATTCCTTCACTCGTCGGTTTTCAAATACTGTTTTTTCGGCCCCAAGCTTGAAAAATCCAAATCACTAACTCATACTTTTACTAGAACGATCCCTGACTACCGCAAGTATACGGAACCCTCGTTTGACCAGTACAAGGCAGATGTCAACGCTCAGCTCCAAACTTATATCGTACGTATTTAAAAGCGGTTATCCATCCTCTTAACGAATTTTCGCTCTGTTGGCGCTGTAAACCTTAAATTCGGCGAAGCTTTGTCGCGGAGATGTGGGACCTATATACCGTTATTGCCCGGAGGGCAATAACGGCGTCGTTTTGTCCGCGAGAAGCTTGTTATATATAGCACTTACTAATATGCGAACTCGGACAGACTGCTATGGAGGCGATCAAGCTCCGCCAGGGATTACAGACAATCCTCAAGTACGTTTAATACAAAACATAGAGACAGGAGGAAATACTCACAATTCTCCAGCATCTCGGCTCTCGGGAACCAGTTTCTACAATCGAACAAGCTCAGCAACCAAACTCTAGCTGAGCAACACGACAAGTGTACCGCGGTTGTGGGCCTTGCTTTGAACCACGTTCACCTCCTAGCGAACCTACTTAGTACGTACACACGTTTTCAGCCCTCTACATGATCTGGAGACGCTTCAGGCTCGTCGCTCTTCCTTCCGAGACCATAAAATAGCAGGAATTGGTAGATTGCTAACGACCGCTCCAAATAGCCCCGTATATGCCCCAGACTGCGCGGTCTATGCTGCAACAGGTCGGCGTAGAAGCGGCGACGTTCTCAATCCCCGATATCTGGACTGCGAATACGCTTGAGCCCGGGCAGAAGATTGGAAAGCCAACCCTATTGTTCTCTCAGATCCCCGCAGCACGAGCTGAGGTGAGTTACCTAACTAGAGTCGCTTGCTTGTGGAGTAGAACGCGCTGATTCGTGACCCTAGGAATGGCGCGAGACGTTTGGTGGAGATGAGCTTAAGAAACAGAAGGCAGTTGAAGCCGAGAAGGCTGCAGCGAAGAAAGCTGCCAAACAAAAGAAGAAGGAACAGAAGAATGCACAGAAAGCTGCGGAGAAGGCTGCTGTTGATGCTGCTGCCGCAGCCTCAACGGCGGCCTCTACAGCTGATACCCTTGCTCCTGCTGACACGCCCAGCAACTAGTGTTTGATCTTATGATTTGGGCGACGACTGTGGGATGGGATATGCCTAGTCAATAAAAGGAAAAAAAGTCAGTTATATGCTGGGCTCTTAAGTTTTTCCATGCATCGGCGACGGATGGGATAGCATAGCGAGAGGAATTGGTGTGTTGTTGTGGGTTTAAAGCCGCAATTCGCCGGCAAGGGCTTGCGATTGTATTTTCCCGGGCTAGGCGTTCCTTTCTGCTGTTTTATTAGACTTGAAGGATCTACTATCTGGATCGAACCCTGTAGCGACAAGATAGTGACTACTATGGTAGGTAGGTAGATTTATTTAACGCCGGGGGAAGACCACGTGGCAGTTATCTACAGAGCCTCCCGAAGGGCATACGAGCAGGTTGGAAGCTGTAGTTTATCTGCTATAAATACACTTTTTTTTTCTAACTAGTTTAGCACTAAAGCAGCCTAGTAAAGCTATTTCTACTGAGTCTTTTTTGCTTTGTTTTAAAGGCGTGCTTAGCTATATGTTAGTTTTTGGCCTAGGCCTTTTTTTAGCGCTTTTAAAGCATATATGTTGCTATTTATATAGCAAAAATTCTGCACTCTTATGCAAAAAATAAAAAAAAAAGTAAGTTATTTTATAGTTAATACTTTTTAACTTTTTTATTAAAAAAATATAAAAAATAATAAAAAAAGTTGTTAATTAAATACTAAGTTTACGTTTTTATAATTTTTTGCTTTAGCTTTTTTTTTTTTATTTTTGTTTTTTTTTTCTTTTTTGCTATTTTTACGTTTTTTTATAGCTATAGCTACTTTTATTTTTTTTTTCTTTTCTTTTTTATTTTTTATTTAGTATAAAAAGCGCAAGTTTTTAAACACTTTTATAATTATAACAAAGCTTTTAAAATGTTTTAAGTTTTTAAATAATATGTATAAATATTTGTTTTACTTATATGTTTTATATAGTTTTTTTAACAGCCTAACTAGCTATTTTATAAAATGTTTTTTAGCTTTATTATAACAAATAAAATAGCTTAATGCTTTTTTATTTTTATATTTGCATTTTAAAGTAGCATTTATATAATTAAAACGCTTATAATATTAGTTATAATTTTTATGTTTAAAACAGGTTGCTAGCTACTTATACAGTTTTATTTATATAAAAATAATAAGTTTAAAATAATTTTTTAGCATATAATTTAAACTTTAGTTTATATATTACTTTAATAGCTTTTTTGCATATATGTTTTTTTAATACAACTTTTAAAAGTTTTTAAACAAATATTATGCTTTTAATTTTATTTTGTACGCTGTTAGCGTAAAATTTTTATTTAGCAGCATTTTAGTTTTTTGCTTTGCTAAATAATTTGCTTATTTATTTTTTTTTACTTTGCAGTACTTTAAGCATTATTTAACTTATATATTATACGTTTTTATAACTATTTAAAAATTTAAATATAACTATTATATTAATAAAGCTGCATTTTTTTATTAATATTATATAACTTTTATATTATTTAAACAAACTTAAATTTTTTTTGCAAACTGTTTTAAAGCTATATTTAAAACTTGTTTTAAACCTTTTTAAGCTTTTGTTGCTTTTTTATTAAAATTAATAAAAAGCTTTAAAAGCTTTTTAATATTATGCGCTATTTTCTGTTTTTTTTAATAAATTATATAACTGTAGCTAATTTTTTAGCTTTTTTATAAGCTGTTTAAAAAAATAATTATATTATTTAATAAAAATAACTTATATTAATTTATAAAATTTTTTGCTGCTTTTACTTTTATTATATTTTTTATTAAATTATTATATAACTTTAAGTTATATTTTAGTAAAATAAGCAGCAGCTTTTTAACTAGCAGCAACAACTTAACTATTGTTTAGATTTTCGTTTTAATTTTATATAGCATGCTAGCGCTACATTTTTTTTTTATTATTTTTAAATTTATCTTTTTTATTAAAAAGTATAGCTTGTTTACTATATATAACTTGTATATAAAACAATATTTTGCCTTTTTTAAAGCTAGTTTTATTGTTAACAGTTTAACGTTTTAAAATAAAGCTGCTATAAACATAATTTTTTAATAAAATAGCACTGTTTACACTTTTGTTAATAGCACTTTATAAATACGCCTTATTAAATGCTTAATTTTTATATTAACTGTTTTTTTTTTTTTTTATGCTTAGTTTGTTGCTAGCTTTTTTTGTTTTTTGTACTAAGCTTTATAGCTATAAAATGTTGTTAAAATAAAGCATATTACTACCGCTTTTTATATTATATTTACAAGCAAACCGTATTTAATATTTATAAGCTTTTTAATATAGTTAGCTAGCTATATAGTTTTGCTTATTTTTTTTTTTATATAACGTTTAAAAATAAATTTTTTATTAAATTAAACGCTTAACTATTTAAGTGCTAATATTTTAGCACTTTATTTTAATAATAATATTAGCTATATTATAAGCTTATTTAAAACTTTTAAAAACAGGTTTATTTTGTTTTGCTGCTTTATAATATATAACAGTTTATATTTTTTTAATGCAAATTAAACTTTGTTTTATTTATTTTAGTTTAAAAGTTATATAACATTATTTGCTAAAAGCTTTACGTTTTATTAAAACAAGTTTAAAGTTTAATATAATTTTATGTTGTTAACATATTTAAATTTATATTAAATGTTTTATTTATAAAGTTTTGTTAAATATAATATATATAAAACTAGCAAAAGCAAAAAGCTTTACAGCGTTTTATATTGCACGTTATAATATTAAGTAATTAATTTGCTAAGCTAGACTTTTATTTTTTTACAAAAAAAAAAAAATTTAACAAAATTAAAACATTTTAAAAGCTATTTTTGTTTTTTTATTTTTTTTAGCAGCCTACGTTTTAATAATACGTTAAAAACCTTTAATATATTAAAAATAATTATAAATATTGCTAGTTTAACGTTTAAAACTATTTTTATATTATATATAAACAATGTTATTAAATCTATTGTTAACTTTTTTAGCAATGCCTTATTATGCTAAAAGCTTAATACCTTGTGGCCTAATGCTGTTTAAGCAATTCTTTTTGCTACTAGCTTTTTTAACCTTTTACTTAAAACAAAAAAAAGCGTAATTGGCCGCTAAAACTGCAGAGTTAACTTGTTTTTTTTTTTTACTTTTAATATTATAGCAACTTTAGCTACACGCTACGCTTATAAATAATATTTTTTATTTAAGCAGTATTAATATATTTTATAAATATAATGTTTAACCTGTTTTTAACATGCTTTTAAAAAATATATTATTATATTTTCAGGTTTTAAAAACGTATTAAAAATTTTAATAATATATGCTTTTACTTTTTCTAAAATATATAATAATTTTTATAATAAACAAGCTTTTGCTTTTGCTTATTTTTTAAATAAGTTTTTTTATAAATTATTGTTGCTAATAAATTAGTTAAAAATTTGTTTTTAAAACGTTTTAGCTTTTTTTGCTTTGTTTTTTACTACTTAGTTTTTTATTTTAAGCAAAAAAAAGTTAAGTTATAACTTTTAGCTGTACTAGCTAACTAGTTTATAAATAGCTATATTATTATTTATTATTTCGATTAGCTTTTTTTAATATATTTTTTTAGCTTTTTATATTACTACTAAAAAATGTTAATACTTTTTTATATACTTTGGGGTTTAAGTGCAAGCAAAAAGCCTTTTGTTTTTTTTAGCATAATAATTTTTATAAGCTTTTTTATACTTTTTATTTTATTAGCTAGCTGTTTGGCCGCTGTTTTTAACTTTTTTTTTAACTGCTTTTAAAGCTTTTTTAAAAACTTGTATTAGCTTAACTATATAACTATTTAAATGCTTATTTCGGTTATAAAATTTTAAAGTAAAAAGCGTTGCTATTTTTAATTTAATTAGCGTAGCAAATTTTTTTTTATTTTTTAGGTCTACCTTAATTTAAAAAACGTTTAAAACACTATTTTTTTTAACTAATATTATTATTAATAAAATAAAATAATCTAATTTATAGTTTAAAAAATGTAAGACTTTTGTTTTTATTAGCAAAGCATTTAAAAAAATTAGGTTTAGCATATGTTTTAATTAATATATTATAAAGCTAAGTATTTTTATAAACTTTATATTGCTTTATTTGCTTTAGTAAACAAGTTCTGCTTTTTAGTTCTAGCTGTTTACTTTTGGTTCAAAAAAAAAGTTTTTAATATTAAAATTCTTTTTTATAATACATTTTTTTAATAGTTTTAGCGTTATAACGTAGTTTATAACTTTATTTGTTTTAAGTTTTTAGTATATGTTAAATGTTATATATTTATTAATATTAAACTATAATATATTTTGCGTTAATATAAGCTAGCGCTGCTATACTTATATATTTTTTTTTTTTAATATATAAAAAATAACTTTAAGCTGCATGCTTTTTTTTTTTTAGCTATTTAACAAAACAAAAAATTTATAGCTTAAATAGTTTTAAATATATATATTAAAACTAGTTTATAGCTTTTATATATATATTATATTTATTTTTAATTTATAACATTTTGCTAAAAATATAATATGCAATAAAAAAAATTTTTTAATGTTTGTTTAAACAATTGTTAAGCTTTTAAAGCTTTTGCTAAGCTTTTTATTTTTTTAGCTTTTAGGCTTTTTTTTTTTTGTTGTGCTCTCTAGCATTATTCGATATTAAATAAAGTTTTATTTTAGCTGTTTTTAGCTTTAGCTGCCGCCTGGTGTTTAGGTTTAAAAACTGCGCTTATTTCTCTGGCTAATATTGTAATGGTTATTTTAATATGTTTTTTTTCTGTAGCAGCAGTTTTTACTGCTATTTTAGCAAAACTATTTCGTAAAAAAGATTTAGCAGTTAAAATATAAGTCGGATATGTTTTTAAAAACACTTTATTAACTGTTCTTTTTTTTTTACTTATAGTTATAATAGCGCTAGCACTGTTAGCAGCAGCAGCTATTATTGTAGCAGCTAGCGCTATTATTATAGTTTTTATTACTGTAGTTGTTATAGTAGCAGTTAGTACGTTCGGGGTAGAAGCTTTAGAAATAGGCTGCGAAGCTCTTACTGGGTTTACTGCGCCGCTTATCTTTGTATTTACTAGATTGTTCACTTTTTTATACCTTTTTGCTTCAGCTTGCTTAATAGCTTAAAGCTGTTTTTTGTTAAAGCATATAACGCGCCTTTTTTTTTTGCGCAGCATTGCTGGGCAGTCTTTATAATTTGCTAAAAAAAGTCTTTAGCAGTTAGTACACTTAGCTATAGCTATATATAGCTTTAAAAAGTGCTTATTAAAGCGTTTGCTACATTAAATATATTTAGCTACCTTATTACACTTTTTAGTATTGCAATATTTTTAGCAACTTAAGTAATGCTTTTTAATAAGCTGCTTTTTTTATATATAGCAAGCTTTTTTGCTAATATTAAAAATTTAAAACTAGCAAGTTATTAATTTAATAAATAAAATAATTTAAACTTTTTTTATAAAGCTTAACAAATTATATTAAAAATACTAGCAGTTTATTAACTTTATTTTTATTTATGCTATTATTTTGTTTATAATAACGCTTTTTACTAATATAGCGCTACTTTTAATATAATCTAAAAAGTTAAACAGTATTTAAAACAATATATAATTATATTAAGTTATTAAAATTTTAAAAGCTTTTGCTTTTAATGCTAGCACTACTTTGTTTTACTTAAATTTAAGCATATTTTACATTTTAATAATAGCGCACTTTAGCGCCTATTTAGTTTTAATACAAGTATAATTTAATATATTAGCTAATTTTAGCTTTTTATTTTATAATATTTTTATAAGCAAATATTTAATTGTATATAAAGTTTAATTTGTATGCTTATTATACATTTTTAATAACGTTTAAATTAATAGCTGCTTATTATTATTATTTTTTGTTTATTTTAAAAATTAAAATAAAGCTAAACCAATAAACTTAGCTTTAATAAAAACAATAAATATAGCTGTTTTATTAAGCTAAAACATATTTTTTTAGCTTATTACTTTAGCTTATAATACTAATTTGTTTATATTACTTTTAAACAAGTGCTTTAAAAGCAGTATAAGTGCTAATACTAATACTAATAAGCTTGCAAGCTGCGTGCTTGCTAATTTTATAAGCGCGTATAGCTTACCTTTTAAAAAAACAAAGATCTTTACGTTTAAATGTTTTAAAAGCATTAAAACAATACTTTTTGTTTTAGCAGCATATTTAAGCTGCTTGCTGTTTTAATAACTGTTTATTAAACTGTTTAAGCAGCCAACTAAATTTTATAGCACGTTAGTACTAACTTTTTTATTTTAGTTAATTTTTTTAAGTTGGGCGCAAATTGTTAAAATAATATCTTTATAAATGCTAAAGTTAACTATTTTAAATAACTGTTTTTATATAAAAAGCTTTTCTAATAGAATTAAAGCAGAAAAAAAGCAAACTACTGTTAGTTTATGCTTTTTTTAACTTTATAAGTTAATAAAAATGTTTTAATTAAGCAAACAAATATACTAATCCAGTTTTTCAATTATAAAAAGTCAATTCAGTATATTCAAGTTGTTTATAACAAAGTAATTTAAAAGTAGCTTAGCTTTTATATAAACAAAAACAGTAAAAGTTAGGCAAAAAGTGGAGTAAAATGCTAAGTGTTAGCAAAATAAGTGTAAGTAGCGCAAAGGTATTAACAGTACTTTGCGCACAGATAATAAATGCAAAGAAAGGTAATAGTAACTACTATGTAGTAGCGCAGGGAGCCGTATATATAAATCAATTCCTAGAAATGATCTTAGCCTATACTGTGTCAATAAATACTTGTATTGTAAAGATATGTGGCTACACTAATGAGTTGTATAATGCGCGGCTAAGGGGCTAGTTGCGGCAGGTATCTTTGCTTCTCTTGTAGAGGCTTTGATCTTGGTATGCCTACAATGGTGTCTACTACTCAAGAGCAAGTCCAAGGCAGCTTGCTGGCTACGCCGCCTTAACCTGCTTAGTCAGTCGTAATGGACCCTCGGGACGGAGCTTGTTTTTTTTTTGTGGAAAAGTATTCCCGAAGTTATGATGGTATAATGAATGAAAGAATGGATGGATAGATGAATGAATGAGTGAGTGAATGGAGAATGGTTTATATCCGGTCATCAATGTGCTTATTTCCGAACGACTACACAATGGTGACCCACACTAGCTAGCTTGTCGTCGTGGGGTGTTGATCCGAGGTTAAATCCAAGGCTCTCCTCCGAATTATTTTTAAGATGCTTCTTCTATGTATAGTTGTGTTGTGTTGGGATTCCTTTCTGAGGAATTTGAGATTGTGATATCACGGTTTGAGATCAATTTGGGTTCTTTGCGTGTAGGGTGCTTTATACGGCTTACGGCACCCCTGTATGAGCACCTGGATGACTACTGTTATACATATACTGTTCTTTAGAGGTTGGTTTACGATTTATTGCTTGATTGATCAAATTATTCAGTCAGTCACTATGTTGCGATCTCTCTCATCGATGCCTCTGCGGCATATCCTCAGTCATCCCCTCCCCCATGTCATGCGCGTCCAGAGACGGCACAAGTCCACCACGGCAGAGGAGGCGGCGAAGAATCTCATAATGCGATTCAAGGGCACGACGCACATGGCCACGCAGATGCTCGACGGGAACCAGCTGCAGAAACTGTCGCTCACGCTCAACCGGCGGGAACTATACCCGGGCCTAGACATCACGGCAAGCCCGCCGCCCGATGGCACTGTCATACCGCCCGGATACCATCTCGTGTATTTCACGCCTGGAGGAGTCGAGGATGAGCTTGGGCTTGATGGAACGGATGCTAGCTATAATGCTCCGGCCCCGTTCACGCGGCGTATGTGGGCTGGCGGGCGTATGAGATGGCGTGGGGATGGGATGGACTTGAAGGTTGGCGATGAAGTCATGGAGCAGACGACGCTTATGAGCGCTACGCCTAAGAGGAGTCGCGATGGAAGCGAGATGGTCCTTGTTGAGGTCTGGAAGGGCTTTTCGGGACCTAAGGGGTTGGTGCTTGTTGATGAGCGGTGAGTTTGGTTTTCTTTTGGGTTGGTGAGGCGGTTGGGGGTGAGGTGAGATGAGATGGGGTGGAATGGGATGTGATGCTAATCGTGCATTCTGAGATAGGTCCTGGATTTTCCGTCCCGAAGCTACGGCTGAGTCGCCGGCGGCGCGGGGAACGCTGCGTGATGCTGTTATTAGAGGGCCCTCGACTGTGAAGGATGTGCCCCAAGATGGAGGTGAGTGTTCTTATTGCTTTAGCTATACTCTCATCACTCTCATCCATTTCACCCCTTTCTGTCACCCCATCATGAGACTACAAAGAAATCCCGACGAGACCCTGATGAAGCTCCTGAGATCAATTCTGGCTAGACAAGCTAACGACCGAATTTCAACGTGCACAGCCTACCCACAGCGCCAACTCCGCTGGTCCCCTACAGGCCTCTTCCGCTTCTCAGCATTGACATTCAACGGGCACAAAATCCACTACGACCCCACGTGGAGCGCGGCCGTCGAGGGCCACCCGGGATGCGTGGTCCACGGGCCGCTCAATCTGATCAGCATGCTGGACTACTGGCGCGATCACTGCGATCCTGAGGGGCGCGAGATCCGGGAGATTACGTACCGCGCCGTCGCGCCGATTTATGCAGGCGAGACTTACGGTATCTCTGCTGAAGAGGCGGGCGAGTTGAAGTGGGATATGCTTGTTAGGAAGGAGGGGAAGACGTGTATGAAAGGCGAGATTCTGGGCTGGTGAGAGGGTTGTGGAGGGAGTGGGATTCTCGTGATACGCTGTTTGAGTTCTCACGCTCGTGGGCGTACGGCGACTGGGGGGCTTACTGCACGACGAGGAACTAAAACAGGGCACGGTGATTGCGTGTGAATATGTCGTGGAACCGGAAGGCGTTCATGCTCGGCCTATGCTTCAAGGCCATTTATGTACGAATAGAACGCATGCAGTGTGAGGTGCTCGTGATAACGTTGTGAGACGCTTATAGCGTATAGTTGAGTAATCATAACATGACGATTGGCCGTCATCGTGGCTTCTCAGCATACTTATTCTTGACGGAGATGTGAATGAGTAGATGGCTGTTGCAACTATCACCGCCTGCAAATAGGCGCTCTTCGCGCGACGGGATGGCGTGGTAATCTTTGAACATACCCGATACTGTGGCGTTTAGAAGGCATCTACACTCCCCTTCTGCGTAGCCTGGTCCATAGCCGTTTACTTGCCTTAAGCCTTAGAAATGGTCATAACTAGAAGCGGGAGGCATGCAATGTGAGATGCCGATGAGAGGGTCATCAAAGCGCTATACCTGTAGTCCCTCATGCTACTCTCTCATTACGTTAGATTGCCAATTAACCTGCTGTTGTTAATGAGTTGTTATCTTTAGATGCGCTCTCGTAATCGACCTGAGAAGCCCCTAGTGAGAAGGCAATAGGGGAATCGTAGCGTGAGGTAGCCAATTCGAGATCTAGCCATTCACCTAGTGTAGAGACCCTCGGCCCTCTTGGCGGACGAGATAATAATCCTGGTAGGTCATGAGACGAGAATATATTTTCGCCAGGCACTCGGGAATATTCTCGATTTTTGCGCCGCCTTGGCGAGGAATATAGAATGTTTGTGAGTTGTAGTGCATTACTTGTTTTCTAGACTGCTGTCTATTTACTGTAGACAGGTGGCGAACTGAGGAAGGTACCCCTTAAGTCGTGTGCCGCTTCCACCGCACGAAATCACACTATACCCGTAATAGTACTATAGAGCTCGATAAGAGCTCCTTACATAATGCGGATCTGATGCCATATGGTGGATCTATCCAGGTAGTTTATAGACTTATGATTACGTATTGAGATTGTAGCAGTAGCGACCCACATTATTCCAGATTCCTCCATCCCATCTACATATTCAATACAGACTACAGACTATTTTGGACTGCACCCTTACAGAGATATTTAGTTTGTGCTATGGAAGAGTTGTACTGCCGACCTACCCCGTGGGGATAGTTATGTTTCCCTGCCATATTTATAAAATCCTAGTGTAGGCATAATGCAATTAGTCCGCATCATAAATGTTCTCATAATATCTAGTAAACATGAAAGACCCTAATACAAGCGACGCTGGCGGGATGTTGATTACCAACATTGGAGGATTGCCTTGTGTGAAGTGCATGTTGTTTTGAGTGGTGTATACCCAGTAAGTACCTAGTGAGTACCTCTGGCAGAGATAGTGACTGACGCAGCACGCTTAGCGAACATGGAAGATGCCGGCTATCGGGCGGCTCGGGCGGTTATTAGATGCCACCCATGAAAGCCAAGCCGGCTGACTTGCAGCTAGCCCTGTCGACCGCGCTGTGATTGGCTGATCAATTTGCGATCGCCTCATCGACTTTTCTACAGTTAGTGCACATCGTGTGCGTACGGTATGGAGGTACCTTTTTTATTTTTTTTTGTTTAAATGTTGGGCCTGAGCCTTGAGCATCGAATCCACCTCTTGACTCCGTCGCCTAATTTTTCGCCGACGTTTAATGCTCAATATCATGGTGCTTATTTGGAAACGGGTGAAGATGGGCGAGACACAAGATGCTCATAGGCTCACTAGACAATGCCAATCCCTATTTTCCCGTATGACGACATATTCGGGACAAAAGACGCAAGAATCGTAATCCGTTGTCCATGACGTGATAACCAGCTTATATGTAGTCATTCAACGTACTCGAAGACAATTCGCAGGCCGATATGAGTTGTCTCCTACACCGCTCACTCTGATATCAAGACTTTGTTTCAGCCCCTATTTTCCCTTTGATCCCGAAGTCACCCAAGACCGATCTGGATGCTCGGCAAGCAGACGTGTGAGAATGGATATATGTCCGGATGAGTGTCGTTTGCGTGCCCTCGGATCGTCCATATAGTGCTTCGCCGGTTGTGGTGAGTCTGATAGGAGCACTCTCCTTCTCAACTCGACCGAATAGGAAAGTTGTAAACAAACCAATTTTGCAAATTCAAGCTCAAGCTCAAGCTCTACCTCTCCGTGCCTGTTTCGTCCATCCTTAGACTCCAGAACAGCGCATATACTTCAGGCTACGTACAGTACATGTTTATCCCTCGCATACAGGGTTGTGCCTAGTACAATACAAAATAGCGTCTAGGTACACTAAAGTTTGCCTGCATGATGTAACCAAGCATGTTAGCCCCCAGGTTCCGACTAGGATCAGTAACGTCCAACCTGCAGTTTTCACAAGGTATCATCTACCACGGCCGCGTGCCTTCGTCACCCGATATAATATAGTGATTGTCGAGGGATCTAGGTATCTGTACTTTGTGTCGATAGTGACGACCCACTACAAAGCCACCCCCGGGCCGGCCTGTCCAGTCACTGTAAATGGACCAGTAGCGTCTTCAACAACTCCCCACCAATTCTCTACTGAGCGAGACAGACCAGGTACCTCGTTCCGTTCGCTCGCTCGTTCGCTACCTGGCATCCATCCGTCCACAGACTGTCCTGTGCTGTCTGTCCACAGTCTTTCCCAGCCTCTAATTCCCGTTCCTATCTTCGACAATCCCGATCGAGCGACGAGTCCATGGCCCAATAACGTCGTCCGCCGTCCCACACACCACTCACACACGCCTCTCATGTCTGCCATCACTAGCGATTGCGCAATCCGCCATTACACGCCGTTAGACAGATCCCACATCCCAAAGCCCACCCAGAGTCACCCGGTCCGATGCCGTTTACGACCCAATCGCAAGGCGGAATTGCATCAACCGGCGACTGCGGGAGCTAACAATAACGAGCTCGCGACACCCGTCCGTTCAGTGCAGACGCATAGCCATTGCCCATAGCCATAGCCGGTAGCCAGAGGCATGGACATGGAACATATGAGCGTTCAGGTGGCGGCAGCGGATACCGCTGCTGAGGTAGCGGTTGATGCTGCTGCCGCCGACCCGGCCAATAGACCCCCTAAGAAGACGAGCCAGACCTGCTCAACCTGTCGCCTGCGAAAGGTGCGGTGCGATGGACGACGAGACATCTGCCAGAACTGCGAACGACTCGGCTTCACGTGCTCCTTCCAGGACGCAGGGTCGCCGCATGCCGACAGCGACAGCGTCACCCCTTTCAGTCTCCCGCGGCGGCGAGTGAGACTGGCCTGTACGAACTGCCACTCGAGAAAAGCAAGGTGTACTGGCGAGACCCCAAAGTGTGCACGATGTCAGTCTCAGGGTATAGAGTGTGTCTACCGCCCGACTAAACGGTCAGCTGGTATCAGTGGCACCGCCGTTAGCACCCAGCACGGCACTACCGATTCCGAGCATGAATCCGTTGCCTCTGAACCCCCAGAGAAGCGGACGATGACACATAGAGACCACCATGGCTCTCATCACGGCCGCAACGGCAGCTCAGATCACCCAAACTTTGACATCTCTGGGAGCCAGCTTTCCAAGAGGCTTAGTCACGACTCGTACGTGTTCCGCTACTATTGTCTTCGTGATACACAAAGGCTAATATGGGGGATATTAGACTCATATATCCAGACGAAAGTCTGATCCAACGTACCTTTAATAACTATTTCCGTCATGTGCACCATGTTCCCGTCTTCTCCTTTCTCCATCGTGCGTCGCTCATGCAACGCTATCATGCTGGCATGATGGATCGGGCCCTCCTGCTTGCTCTTGTGGGGGTTACCTCGTTGCTCACGGATTTAGGCCCTGGTATGCGCGAATATGGCGCTAGATGCATCGATGAATGCCAGAGCATGGTCTTGCAAGACCTTGAAAATCCATCTACCATCAAAATCCAAGCCCTCGTGCTTGTTATGAAGCATCGCATACTCTCACGCAGGTTTACGAGTGCCTTCATGCTAGCTGCCACGGCGGCTCGGTTTGCCTACGCCCTTAGGCTGAACTATGAAAATCCAAGCCTGTGCTTTCTGGCCCGGGAATCCCGACGAAGGCTTATGTGGGCGTTTCTAACCATTGATTCAGGGGTCAATGGCGGACAGGCTGATTTTACTCTACTCCCCCCTGACTCTTTACATATTCAGCTGCCATGTAATGAACGAAATTTCGAGTTTGATCTCCCGCAAGTCACTGGGCATCTCCGCCCACTTCCTTCACAGCCCTTTTCTGACGATGTGGGTTCCTTGGCGCTGCATGTACGACTTCTATGGATGAGAAGCAGAGTGTCGTACTGCACCAAAAACGTCCTGAACATGCCCGAGTCTGAAGTCGCCCAGTTGCCACAGTTGATCAAGGTACTCTCGCAAGAGCTGGATACTTTCAATGACCATCTGCCCGCGTCTTTCAAATTTTCTGAGAGTAACTTGCAACTGCGGGCTTACTCGCCACGCTTATGTGTATATATTATGATTCACGTTTGGTGGCGGCAGTGCCACTGCGACCTCTACCGTATCGTATTGAGTGGTCTGAAAGAAGCCCTACCGCGATCTAGTGTCAATCGCCTAGAACCACAATTCGTGTCATACTGTACACGCCAGTGCTTCGAACACGCCATCGCGATGGTCGAGATATTTAGGCTTATAATCGCCTTGGATGGCGGACTGCCCGTTACTGATCTCGACCTTTCTGTCTGTGCCTATCAATGTGCCCGAATGCTCTACTTCGCTTATCAAACGAATAAGAGTGAGTTACGATTGACTGCAGATCAAGTAATTGAACACGGCCATCGATGCTTACAAATCGCCCGAGCGATGAACCATGTCTCCGCCGGTGCGGCAATTGTAAGTTCTAGGTTCATGTGTCTAACTTTTATTTGTGACCACGTACTAATTAGAAATATCAACCCAGGTTTCTGACTTGGAGAAACTCATATCGCGTGGTCTCAATTCGGGTACCAGCCCGAACTCACCAGAGATTGCCGAGGTCGTGGATACTGGTGCTGTATCGCAATCACCCTTGTCGCGCCAAGTCCTCAGCCAGAATCAACACATACATCTCCTCGACGAGGGCGAAGCACCCATGGTCGCAGTGCCGTCACCATCGGCGAATAGGTCGTCACCCGGCGTTAACACCAACAATAGCGCTATACCTACGCCAGCATCCACAACCGCTACGCCTGGTCCGCTACAAAATGGCCGTGACCCATCCTTCTCGGACCTTACCGTTAGCGATCCTAACATGGCGAGACCGAATTTGCCTCCTGTCGTCCCTCCTGATGGGTTAGACAATAACAATGCTTTTGAGGGAGCGATGGATGGATTCGACTTTGCTCTCGAGTCCTACGGTAATACCGGTGTGGACTCTGCCTCATGGTTTTCACAGGAGTGGTTGAGTGCAGACTTCGCAATGCCGGTGTAAAGATGGCCCGCCGGCGTGAGCACAACAGTATGCTGCTCTTCCGCCCTAAACCCCGTCTGGCGATGCATTATGCAGTATGTGATACGCGATACCGGAATTGGTATTTACTGCCAAACCATTCGTCTACGAAGAGGGTTTGGGACTCTTTGGCCGTCAGGTGTAATACGAGTTCCCCTAAACCTAAGATGCCAAGTATCTTTCGTGTGCCGTGTTTGGAAATCTGGTCGGCCGTTATCCAAAGCTGTCACGGTTCGCGCCGCCAGTAATTCCATAATTGACTACACTATGGTTATTGCATGATAAGAGGGAATTCTATCTGTACCCAGCAGAGTTTGCCCCGTTAGATTATACATCGCACGGTCCTCATGGGGTCCGTGCGGTATTAACCCTGGTCTCTGGGGTTAGATTCTGTATGATTCCATGACAAAAGCACTCATTGATGAGACCGTCGACACGGCTATCAGTCGATCGATCGATCGGACGATCGATGTCGAAGGATCCATTTTCTGGAATATTGCCGCAAATAACGCAAGCTTACTACAAAATCTCCGGTGTAGCCGAACATCTAGCGCGCGGATGAAGTCGATGCAACGGCCACTATAAAACCCGACACCCCAGGCACGCTTTATTCTCCAACGAAGATATAACGTGACGGCCGATGTTTTACCAATGATGCGAATGGCTTTTATATGGCTTGCGGAGTGGACATACCAGGTGGGCTGTGTCATTCCATGCATTAGAAGGAATCTAAGGATTGTTGAATTATTTCCATTAGTATCCCGGTATCCTAAATACGAATCCATGAAAGTAGTGGTCTCTACGCGACATTGGATACGCAAGGGCTGCTTCGGGGGTAGCTGCTATCAGCAGCAGGCAGGGAGTTCACCGAGGCGGCCTATGATTGAAGAGGGGGCTTGTGAGGCGAGGGATGAGTGTACATAGAGGTTGATGGGGAAAGGAAGTACAATTAGTGTGCCTATAGATACTTGCATAAAATACCCTGTAAACCGCCGCATTGATATTGAGGTAAGGGTATTTTGATAAGTAGAGCTAGTTTACACGAGCGAAAAGGGTAGGAAAACGTAAAAGGACATCAAAAGGGAACCGAATAGAATATATTTACGATTTCAATCTTCGTTGTCTGTAAATGGGGCACACTGTTAGTTTGTATTAGTAGTCCTGAGACGATTTGTATATGAAGCATGTACTCAAGGATTCGGCTGTCAACTAAGCCCCTCGGGAGGTTTATACGGGAAGTAGGGTGAGTTGGTCGTTGCTTGGTTTGCGTGAGGTTATTTCACGAGTGTGAAGTGATGGGGGAGATATGGGCGAGGCAAGGTTTGCCTAAGGGGGAACACGCCGCCTTTACACGAAGTGGCAGCATGGATTTTGCTATCATGGTAGTTCCTGATACCTTAGACCGCTGGAGGCGGAACGCCTCGGTGGCTACAGTCATAAGAGGAGGTGAGTGAGGCCGGGGGTGGATGAGAGTGGTTCATCCCAGCCTAGGCGTATGAATAGATGTCCTAGTATTTATACACGGCATTGCGCGTGTCGGATAGTTGTTTCAATTGGTTATATAACTGCTATTATGTGATCTATGTGTGGCATAGACTAGTAGTTACCTGTTACTCGGCTCTGAGTGAACTCTGCTTGATTTTACGTTGACCTATTCCACATACAAAGTCATAGCGAACACGTTTATCTCGACAAGACGGTTGAAATCGGCGCGATAGGCGTGAAGGCGTCGGCATGAATCGCCCCGCAACCGATACTTTCTACGCAGCCGTCTGTTTCTTGAGATAGTAAGAGAGCATTGACCCTTGGACAGGGCGTTCGGTCACTGAACTGGTTTTTGTTAAAAGAGTCCCCGTTTCTTTCCTAGTTGGCCTCATCGCGCGAAAAATACTGCTGCAATCGTTCTTCGCTTTCTAGTTTTCGGGAATCGCCAAAGATCTTACAGTATCATCTAGCCCGGATGATCCAGGCCAGTACCTGTCAGATATAAGCAATGGCATACAATTAGGTTAAAATATGTTGTATTAATTAATGTGTTGTTATAAGTGTTATATAGTAGTAACTGCGTTTGTAAGCAAAATTATATAAAAGCTTTTGTTATTTTAACATAAGTCCGCTATTAAATACCTTTTTAGTTAATATACTAAATAAGCTTATATTTTTTATATTTAATACACTTTTTTAAAAAAACATTTTTTAAAAAATAATTTTTATAGCTAAAAGAAGGGTTGCAAATTAGTTGTACTATAATAATATTTACTAATACTAATACTATTAACGCATCTCCCACTTGATTTTGGCCACCCTATTGGATTGGCCACCCCGAAATACATATAAAAAACGTCCGTGCGCTTTTAAATAACTCTACCAATATAAGTCCTATAAACTAATAATTAGTATATTTAAATTCCTTATTTTATGAGAAATTCAATAGTATTTTTATTTATTTTATAGCTATTTTATTTATAGCTGTATAAAAAACCACGCTAAAATAATCCTTGTATTTTTAAAAACTTTAAATATATTAACAAATAAAATAGCTATAAAATCAAGAAAAATAGATTTGGATTTGTTATTTAATAGAGATTTCAAAAATACTAATTATTAGTCCGTACGATCAAAATTGGTCGATTTATTTAAAAGCGCACGAACGTTTTTTGTATATATTTCGGGGTGGCCAATCCAATTGGGTGGCCAATCTGTCAAATATAAGCAACGGCATGCAATTGGGTTGAATATGTTATATTGATTGATATGATGTTATAGGTCTTATGTAGTAATAACTGCGTTTATAAGCAAAATTATATAAGGGCCTTTGTTATTCTAACATAGGTTTATTATTAAATATCTTTTTAGTTAATATATTAAATAAGATTATATTTTTTATATTTAATATACTTTTTTAAAAAGCACTTTTTAAAAAATAATTTTTATAGCTAAAAGTTTATAGCAATAACTTTTTATAACTTTATAAAACTAAAATACTTTTTTTAATTAATTAGTTATTTATATGTTAAACTTTTTTTTTTTTAATAAATTTTTTAACATTTTTTATTTTTTTTTAAATATTTTTTATAATTTTTGCTGTTTTTAAATGTTTTTAATATTTATAAAGTTAAGCTGCTTTAAAAAAATGTTTTATTTTTTTTTAAAAAAAGCTTTAGTTAAGCTATTAGCAATTATATTGTTTATAAAAATATATTTAATTTTAAAAGTTTTATTAATAACTTTTTAACGTAGCTAATAATTATAAATATTAACATAATATAGCTTTATATATAATATAGCAATATTTTTAGTTATTAAACTAATAGTTTATTAATTATTATATTAAATTTAAATCTGTTTATTATTTAAAATAATTTTTAATTTTTTAATTAGTTAGCTAATAAATATAGATTTTTTAGCTGTTTAAACTAACGCAAATAATTTAGCTTTAGTAGTTAATATAATTATAATATTTTGTTTATTAGCTTTTTATTTAATAACATTTTTAAAAAGCTTTATTATATAAGTTTATAAACTTTTGCAATTAATAATATTATTTGCAAATAAAAAATTGTTAATAATTATAAAATTATTTTTATTTTTAAATTAAAAAGCATAATATTAAGTAGTTTTAAAATAATTAAATAAGCAATTAGTAAAGCTATAATAGTTTGGCTTAAAATTTAAGTTAAAACAAAATAGCTATAAAGCTTTAAAAGCAATATTTAGCTAAATAATTATTGCTTTATATATAATTAAGCTTATTTTTTTTTAATAGCTATAAATTTTTTGCTTAATAGCTATTTAATTATAAAAGCTTAACTTTTTTGCTTTTATAAATGTATATATTTTATATAAAGCATTTTTGTTTTTAAGCTTAACAATTTTTTTAATATATAAAAATTAAAATAGCTAAATTAAGCTTTTATTACAGTTTTTAATTATTTTTATATTAAAAAACTAAAAAAAGTTATTTTTATTAGTTATTTAATAACAACGCTTTAGTTTAAAAATAGCACGTTAAGCAATTGTTTTTTTATACTTTTTATAAGTTAAAACTATATTATTTATATAAATAAAAATTAAAACATTTTATTTAAAATAACAATATAGCTTGTAAAAAACAGCTTTATAGCTTATAAATTTTAAAAATTAAATAAGTTTGTACTACTATAACAACAAAAACTTTTTAAAGCTATATAGCGCTTAAAATAATTAAAATAAAATCTATAGTTTATAATACTTTAAAAGCATATATATATAGATTTTTTTATTAAGTTTAGCGTTTATAAATACGTTTATTACATTATACTGTTTTAATTTAAAATTAAACTTAGCTATAATAGTTATCAAAGTTTAAAAAGATTATTTTGTTAAAATTAATGCGTAAATATTTTTTTTTTTGTTAATAAACTATTAGTTTTTTTATATAATAAGCTTAGCTTTATATTTTTAATAATAATTATGCTTATTAAACTTATAAACATATACTTATATATAGTTTAAAATTAGCTTTTTATAAATAATATATATATTAACTTTTTTTTATATATTTATATTTTTATAGCTTTAAAAATATAACTTTTTAGCTTGCTTAAAGTGCTTTTTTATAAAATAAATATTTAAAGCTTTATATTATTTTAAAAATAATAAAAAGTTTTAATAATAAATTTTGGATTTAGCTTAAAAAAGTTTTATTAAGTTTAACGTTAAAAAAGCTAAAGCATTTTATAAACTGGATTTTAAAACGTTTAACGCTAAAAAAGCTAACATATTTTATAAGCTAAATTTAAATATGTTTAACGCTAAAAAAGCTAAAATATTTTATAAGCTAAATTTAAAAGCTTAAAAATCTTTTTGCAAAATATTTTCTAGCAATATAAAAAATGCAAGCTTTTTGTTTTAACAAAATTTTAGTTTATTATTAAAATAGTTTAAAAGTTTTTTTAAAAATCTAGTTTTATTAGCTTTGTTTACTAATATATTATGCTTTAACTTTGCAGTTGTTAAGCGTTTTATATTAAACATAACTTTTTAACAACTTTTATATGCTATAATTTTAAAAAAAGTTATATAATAACTTTTTTTAAACTTTAAAATTAAATTAAACAATTTAATAGTTTTATTAAAATTTTTTTTTTAGCTAGCTTTTTTAATTATAGCGCTAAAAAAAGCATAATAATTAAAAAATTTAAAAAAAATAAAATATAAAGCAAAAATTGCTTTAATATATAAATAATTAGTTTTTATAAGCAAGTTTAGTTTTAAATTTTTATTTTTGCTAAAATTATTTTTAGCTTTTGCTTTTTTAGCCAGATTAATTAGTGCATACATCTTTTAATCTTTATAAAAATTAATAAAAAGCTGCTAAATAGTTTTTAAATAAATTTAATAAATAATTTTAATAACTAAAGCTTTAAACTTTTTATTAATAGTTTTTAAAAAGTTGTTTTTTAAGAATTTAATATTTTTTAAAAAAGTAGTATTTTTATTAAATATAACGTTTTTAGTTATAATAATTTTATTAATTTTTAATAGCTAAATTTAGTAAGTAATAAATAATTAATATTTAAAAAAATAACTAATTTAAGCTTTTAAATCAAGTTTTTTTTATTTATTTGTTTTTTATTATACGCTTAATATTATTGCAAAAACTTTGCATTTATAAATCTTAAAATAAAATAGTATAAATATTTTGCTTTTTTTTATAATATTGTTTTATATTTAAAAATAATTATATAAATATTTAAACGTTTAGTTATATAAATAAATAACAGCTTTAACAATTTTTACTTATAAATAAGTCGGTAATTTTAATTTATTTTTTATAAATTTTGCTTTATTTTTAATAATATTTTTTAATCTTTTAATACTTTTATTAAGCGCTTAAGTATTAAAAAAAAACATTTTAAAAATAATTTTTTTAATAGTTTAAAAATGTTAAACAAGTTTTAACATGCTATTTATATTTATAGTTATTTTATTATTACATTTAATAATTAATATTTTAGTTTTATAATAATTTTTTAAATATTTAATTAAATAACTAAATACAATTTTAATTAATAAATATGTTTAATTATATAAATAGTAATCAAAAATAAAACTAAAAAAGCAGTTTATTATAAGCATTATATATTATTTTATATTTTTGTTTTTTTTAAAATTTTTAAAGTTATAAAAATCGATAGCTAAACATGTTTTAACTGTTGTTAACTTTTTTTTAAATAATTTGTTAATTTAGCGCTTAATTTTAAACATATTATATGCGTTATATTAAGTAGTTTTAATTTTGTTATTATTATTAAAAGCTTAGCGCATTTTTACTTCCTAAAATAAAGCTATTAAATGTTGCAATACTTTAAGTTCTAAATATTTTATTTTAAAATGTTATTAAAATAAATCTCTTTATAAAAATAGTTTTTTTATATATAAATTAAGCTTGTTGCGCTTTATATAAAAAGCAGTTTTTTTAAATAACAAAAAAAAATATTTTATTATAAACTAATTAAATTAGTTTTATAAATAATAAAGTATTAAGCTGTTTTTTTATTAAAAAAAGTTAATAAATAGCTTATTATTTTATTAATACTTTAATTTATTAAATATATATAAAAATATTAAATTAATAGCTATATTTAAGCAATAAGCTACGTTATAAAATTAACAAACTTTTAGTTCTTTTAGTTTTTAAACTTAAATATTAATTTTTTTAAAGCTTTTAATAAAAATAACTTTATTTTTTGCGTATATTGCATTATAAAAATTAGCTTTTTTAAAATTTAAAAACTTGTTAATCTTATTAAATATATATATAGTTGTTTTTAAATTAAAAATAGCCAAGTTTTTTAATTTATAAGTTATTTTTGTTTTATTGTTTATTATAAAAGCTATTTAAGCAAGTTTTTTTAATAATTAATTTATTTTAATTTTTAATTTATTTTGCTTTGCTTTTTTTTTTTAATTTTTTTTAATTTTTTTAATTAGCTTTAAGTTTAACTTTAAAAGCTTTTAAACTATTTTTTAAACAGTTTAATTTAGTATAAACCTTTTAAAAGCATGTTTTAAAAAAGCATACTAATACTTTTTTAACATATAAATTTAAATATAAAGCTTGCACTTTATATTACTTATATTTATATTTGCACAAGGTTTTTTGTTTATAAAACTTGGTGTTCGTTTTTATAATCTTTTTTTTTAAAAAGCGCATGCTTTGCTTTTTTTTACTGCTTTAAGCTAACTATTTAAGTTTTTAACTTTAATAAAATTGCTAATTTTTTTAGTATTATTATATATATAAAAGCTTTTTTTATATAATTTTTTTTTAGTTAGCTTGCTTTAAACAAACAGTTAAATGCTTGCTTTATTTTTAAAGTTTGCTACAACCTTTATATAATTTAAAATCTTTTTTTTAATTTTTAGCTTATTAATTTGTTTAAACGTTATAACTTATTTTAAATAGCTAGTTTTTAAAGCTTTTTTTAAGTTTATAACAATATTATAAAATTTTATAAAATTAGTAGCTTTATGCTTTATTATAATAGCTAGCTTTTTTTTTTATTTTGTTGCTTAAGTTTTTAAGTTTTTTAGTAATTTTTTAATATTGTTATTAATAAAAAATTTATAATTTAGCTGTGCTTAATATATAAAGCTATTTTTAAAATGCACTTTAATAATATATAGCTTTTTATATTAAACATTTAATATGTTTATAAGTTTAAATAAAATATTTTTATAGTTTTAAAACACTGTTTTAAGTATTTAGTTTTTTAATTAGTTAATTAACTTAATTAAATTTATATATTTATATATTTAAATGTTATAATTATTTAAATTTATATTATAAACGTTTTTTTTAACAGTTATTATTTTAATTATATTTTATAAAAGTTTTAAGTTTATTGTTTTATAGTTTATAATTAAAAAAGATTTTGTAGCTAATGCCGGCGTTGTTGCTGCTTTTAAATAGTTTTTAATTTTAAACATAATTAGTTGCTTTAGCTATAATATTTTTATTTTAAAATCTAATGTAATATAATCTTATAAATTTAAATTAACTGCTTTATTTTTAAGCTTTTTATTTTAAAAATAAAAATTGTTTACGTTTTTAAACGCAATTTTAACGTTTTAATTAATTGGTTTTTGCATATTAATCGCTTAATTAAGCTAATAGCTATTTAATCAATAGTTTAATATAACAATAAAACTCTTAATTGTTAAATATAAGCAACAGCATACAATTAGGTTAAATATATTGTATTAATTAATATGATATTATAGGTTTTATGTAGTAGTAACTGCGTTTGTAAGCAGAATTATATAAGGGCCTTTGTTATTTTAACATAGGTTCATTATTGAATATCCCTTTAGTTAATATACCAACTAAGATTATATCCTTTATATTTAACACAATCTAAGTGGGAAATACGTTATAGTATTTATTATTAGTACTAATAATATAATTAAAATACTAAAGTAATATTTTTAAAAATCAAGTTTATTAAAAATAAAATAAAATAAAATATATTATAATATAATATAACGCATTTTTTACTTAAACGGGTTACTTAATTAATTAAGTTACCCGGATTTTATATATAAAAGCTTTAATACTTAAACTTTAATAACTTTATTAATTTTAAGTGTATAATAAAATGAAATATATTATTAAATTTGTAATTAAACAAAAAATTTAGTAATATTTTTGTTTATTTTATAGCTAATTTATTAAACGAGTTATTAAGCAATACGTTAATATAGCGCTAAACAAAAATTATTTTAGCGCTTATTTTAATAAATTGCTTAATAACTTATTAAATAAATTAGCTATAATGTTATAAACCAACAGGAAAACGGCTTAAAAGGAAAACCTAGCGCGGTTATAAACTTAATAAAGGGTTAAACTAAAAGACAAGCTATAGCTAATTATTAGCGCTAAAAGTTATGTAATAAATATTTAATATAGGTTTTTATTTAAAAGTATTTAAAAAATATAAAAAAAAAAAAAAAATTATAAAAACGTAAAAAGTTTTTTTATATTTAACAATAGTTTTTTTTTATTTTATTGTTTAATTTAAGCTTATAGTTAAGTTTTTAAAATTAACTATAAAAAAGTTTATTTTTTAACAACATTTTAGTTATATTTATTTAATACTTTTTATAATACTTTTTATTAAATATTATTATTTTTAAGTTATATAAACTAATGCATTTCCCACGTTAGTAGTACACCCAAGTAAGTGGTACACTTTTTTAAACCTTTGTACACGCTTTTCAAAATTTCTTATTTTTTTTCTAATAACAATAGCTAACTTTTATAAAAAAGCTAATTTATAGCTTGCTATTTAAGCGTACAAAAACATTTTTTATTTATTTTTTAAATGCGCTGCTAAAATTTATAATGTTTTTTATATAACCTTTTATAAACAAATACGCAGTATTAAAGCGAAAGCTAAAACACTTCTTTTAATAATTAAATTAACTAAATTTAAAAAAAACTTTATTGTATAATATATTATTAACTTAATATTTTAATTGTTTTTACTAAAATATAATAATGTTGAAAATATAGTTAATTAATTACTAAAATTTTGCAAAAAACGTTTTATAAAAAAAAACTGGACATTTAACTTTATATAAAAGCAACTAAAGCTTTAAACGCATTTTAATCAAAAAATTAATTATTAGAAAATATTAAATAAAAATCTAATTAAATATTGCGTTTAGTTTATATTTATATAAAAAACAATTTAAAACAAAAGCATTTATAAAAACAATATTTATAACTTTAACAAAACAAAATTTATAATAAGCAAAATTATAGCTAATTTTGTTATAATTATATTTAAACGCATATAAAAACTAAAAACTGTATAACTAAATAATACAAATTAGTTTACAGTTATTTAAACTGTTTTATTATACAGCTATATTATTTTACTTTATATTATTTTAATAAAGCAAAACTATTTATTGCTTTAATATAAAAACATTAATTTATTTAGCAATTAAAAAATTAAAACTATAAAAAATAGTTAAATAACAAACAAGCAAAATATAAATTAAATTAAACATTTTAATTTATATACAAAAAATTGTATAAAAAAAGCTTACTGCTTATTTATTTTTAATAAGCACAAAAGTTACTATTTGTATAAATTTGAATTATATTACAAAAAAAACAATATTATTATTTTTTATATGCTTTTTTATTTTTTTTATAAGCTTTAGTTTTTAAATATTAAATGTTTTAGTTTTTTAAAATAATTATATAGTAAATAAATTAAGCATTTAATATAAACATATATTATTTATATTAAAAAAAAAGATTTTTTTAACGCGTTTTTTTGCGCGTTTTCTAAGTTTATAACTTTAAATAACGTATAAAAAAGTTTTAAAAAAGCAAAATTAAAGCCGTACAACCTAAAATATGTTATTAACTAGCTAAATTATTGTTTAATTATTTTTTAAGTTAAGCTTTTATTTTTAACTTTATTTGCTTGCTAGCAATTTGCAACTTTAAACAACTTAACTAAAGCTTGATTTTTATTTTAATATATTAAATTAAAAATTATATAATATTAAAATAGCTTTTTAATATTTATTATTAAAAATATAAGCTAAATTATATATAATATAACTAACGTTATATATTGTTTTACGTTATTAAAAAAAAAGATTATAACTTTTTATAAAATAAATTATTAGCTTAACTAACGTTGTTATATAAAAAAAACTTAATTACAAAATAAAAAATCTTTTATTATATAAAAAGCAAAAAATTTGTAAGCTTTTAAAAACATAGTTAAGCAAAAAAATTGTAAAAACTGTAAAAATAATTGTTATACAAAAAAAAAAAAAATATGCGCCTAGCGCTATAAAGCTTGCGGCAAACCTAGCTATAATGCACAAACTTGTTAAAACAATATAAAAATGTTTAGCGAATTAAATTTTAAATAGTTTGAATTAATTATATACGTTATTGTTAAATTATTTTAAAATGTGCGTACAAAGGTTTAAAAAAGTGTACCACTTATTTAAATGTACTACTAACGTAAAAAATGCGTTATATAACACTTTTTATTTATAAATAAACTAACTTATATAAAAAGCTTATATATTATAAAAATAAAAATAATTATAATATTTTAAATAGTTAACTTATTTAATATTATATAATATTGTATAAATATAAAGCAAAATAGCAAAACTTATAAAACTAACTTTAAAAGCAATAACGTTACTTATAAGTTAATAACGCATTATAAATTAATAACGCACTTTTTATTAACCTTTTATTTTTTTATTTTATTTATATATTATTTTATAATAATATAATAGTTTAAAAATTTAAAAAAGCTGATTTGCAGCTAATAATTTAAGCTAAAAAACGCAACTTTAAACTTTTTTTTGCAAGCTTGTTTATATTTATAACGTTTTTAACTATATATTAAAACAAAAAAATTAATAATAATATGTTTTATTATATTATAAACGTTATAAAGCAAAATTTAACAATATTTAAAAAAAATTTTATTGCTAAATATATTTTTAAGCTAAATATATAAACGTTTTTGTTTTAGCTTTATTATGTTTAAAAAATAGCTAATATTTTTTAATGTAAACATAATATATTAAAAGTTAGCGTTAATTAAGCTTTAAACTTTATATAACAATAATTTAATTTTTAAACGCGTTATAACTACTAAATTAATTATTAGCAAGCTTTTAATAAAAATTTTGCAAGTTATTACAAATAGTTTAGCTTTATAAAACATATAATTAATAAATATAATATATAAATTAAAAATATTTATAATTTTAACAAAACAAAGTTTTTAATAAGCAAAATAATTATTAAAATAGTTATTATAAGCTTTAAAAAATGTAAACGCTTTTAATAAGCTAAGCTTAAAAATAAAAAATAAGTTATTATAAATTAAGCTATTAATTTTTAAAATTAAGCAATATTATTATATATTATTTTTTTAAGCAAAATTTATTTTACGTTTTAATATTATAATATTATTTTATTATTAAACTAAGTTATAAACTTTTTAAATAATAGCTAAATTAATAATAATATAAGTATTAGCTAAACAAAACATTTTAATAATTATATTTAAAGCTAATTTAAAAATAGTTATTGCTTTTTAATTTTAAATAGTTATAAAAGCTATTATTTAATACAATTTAAAAAATATTACTAGTTTAACAATATTATTATGTTTTATATGCTTATTTATTTGTTATATAAACTTTAGCTTTTTAATTTAGTTTTTTTTAATGTTTTAAAATAGTGTTATAATAAACATATTAAAAGTTTAATACAACGCTATTAAACTTATATTAAAAAGCAAAACTTTTTTATAAGCTTTATATATATATTTATATATATATTTATTAAACAAAACATTTAATTAAGTTTTAAAACAGCTAAAATTATACTTTTAAATATAAATAAAGTTATATTTGCATTAAATATTTAAAAAATAAATAAAACATTTTTTTAAACTTTAAATTATTATTTTAATTTTAGATTTTAAAAACGTTTATTATTATATTAAAAACTAAACAACAATTAATTTTTATTAAAACTAAAGTTAAAAATCATTTTTTAAGCTTGCTAATTAAAATTTAAAATTTTATTAATTTAATTATAAAAGCTACGTAAAAATTAATATATAAAAATGCTTTTTTGCAGCAAAAAAACAAAAAGTTTTGTAAAACTAATTATATTTTAAACAAGCGTTGCAAAACTAAAAATAAACAACTATAAAAAAAAAAACTTTTTATTATAGCTAACGCTTAAGTTTTATAAAAATTTAAAAACAATAAAGTAATTAAATTAAATAATAAAGCTAAAAATAATTGTTTAACAAAAAAAGTATAAATAAGTTAATAACGTTATAATATTTAAAATAAGCTTAAACATAATATATAAACTTGTTAAATAAAAATAAAAACATTTAATAAAAAAAATTACAATTAATTTAATTAATTTATATATATTATATTTAAGTTATTTAAGTTGGCGTATAAAAAGTGCTAAAAAGTGCGTTATTAACTTATAATGCGTTATTAACTTATAAATAACGTTAACTTTTGCTTTAAATTAGTTATAAATAAAAATTAACTAACTTAAATTAATAAATTAGTATTTTAATAAATAAGTTATTAATATATAACGCGCAAATTAATAACTTAAAAATTAAATAATATAAACTTAACAAACTAAACAAGTTTAAAAGATTTTAAAAACATTATAAAAAAGATTTTTTTAAAAAAAAAAAAAAGTTTTTTATATAATAAAATTTTTAGTAAAAAGTGCGTTAAAATAGTTTAAACTACAAATAAAAAAATATATAAAAACAAAAAAAAATAACTAAAGCGTTAAAATAAAAAACGTATTTAAAAATATAAATAAATTTGTTAAAGTTTTAATAAATATATATAACAATTTAAAAAAAAAACAGCAAGTTAAAAAGCAGCTGCTAAAAATTAAACAAATTAAACTAGTATACAAATATGTAGCAAAGTTTTATAAACTAGTGTTATAAATTTTATAAAGCAACAATAATATATTAATAGCAATTTTTTATAAAAAATTAAAAAATTTAGTTTAAAATAAACTTTATAAAAATAATTAGCTAAAAAACTTTAAAAAGTATATAGCTAAAGCATTTAAAATTAATAATTAATTATTTAAAAAATAATAGCAAAAAAAAAAACAAAAATTAAATTTTATAGCTAATATAAAACAAACTTAAAAAATATAAACTATAATAATAAAAATATATTTAAAACTAATAAAATTTAAAGCTATAATTATTATAAAACTTTTAAAAAAAAAAAAAAACTAAATTAAATGTTTTAATTGTAATTAAAAAAAGTATTATATAAAAAAGTATAAAAAGCTTAAATAATTATAAAATAAAAAAAACTTAAAAACAATAAGAATTTTTATAATAAAAATTTAAATAAAATAAATTATTAAGCAGCAATAATAAATAAAACATATTAAAATATGTAATATTTGTTTAAAATTATATTAAAAATACAAAATATATTTATATATAAAAAAATTAATATATATATAAAACATAAAATGTTTTTGCTAAAAAAACGCTAATAATTATAAAATTTATATAAATAAATAAATTATTAAAAAAAAAAAAAAAAAAAAAAAACATAAAATAATAACTTTTATTTATAAAACTATAAGCATTAACAATAATTTTATAAATAATAATTAGCTAAAAAAAAAAAAAATGTTTAATAGCAAAAAAAAATTATAAATATAAATAATATAACTATTAAAATAAATTAAAATAGCTTAAAAATATAATAGCAAAGTTAATTTAAAAAAAGTATATATAATATTAAATTATTAAAAATAATTAAATAAAACAAAAACAAAATTTTAAAACTATTTACAAAGTATTATAAAAAAAAATTAATAAGCATATAATAGCTTAAATTAACAAAAATTTAAAAAATAAAAAAGTTTAAATTATTAGTAAAAACAAAAACTAATATTACTAATAATTTAAAAATAATTGTATAATTTATAGCAATAAGTTATTAATATAAAAATTTTTTTTAAACATATTATATAATATATTAATATTATATTTATAACAAATTAATAAAAACTTAATAAAAAAGTTATATAAAACTAACAAAATTAAATATTTGTTATTTAAATATTAAAATTTAAACAAATATATTATTTTTAAAAAAAACTTAAAAAAAACTTAAAAATATATTAATTATAAAAAAAAAAAAGAAATTATATACTTATAACTAATATTAAGTATATATAACAAAAAAAATTAAAAATTTATAAAGTTAAACAAAAAGTAAAAACAAAAGTTAATTTATAACAACTTATTTTTAAAGCAAAAAAAAAAAAGCATTTTAATAAACAAAAAAAAACTTAAAATAACAAGCAGCAATATTTTTTAATATAATATTTAAAATATTAGCTTAAAATAAAAAAATTAATAACAAATAGCTTAAATAATAAAAAATAATAACAAACAATTAATATAAATTAATAATTAGCTTAATTAATTAAAAAGTTTTTATATGTAGTAAATATATATATAAAAGCATAAATTTTAATAAATATAAGTTATTAAAAAAAAAAAATAAAAGTTTTAATATTTATAACAGTAATATAATTAAATAAAAAACTGTAAAACTTTTCTTTAACATTTATAGTTATAAAAAAAAGTTTACGCTTAATATTATTAATATATATAGTTTTAATACAATTTTAAAAATACCTTAGTTAAAAAAAAGTAATAGCTAGCTTTAATAAAATATATTAAAAAAAGATTAAGCTTTTAATAAGCTAAAAAAAGTATAATAATATAGTTAATAATTAAAAAACTAAAAGCAAAACAAAAAAATAACATATTAAAAAAGTATATAAAGTTTATTAACTTGTTTAAAAAATAAAACAAAAAACAAAATTATTAAAGCATAACAAATAAAATTATTATATATTTTTAAAAAAAAAAACAACATTTAAAACATTTTTTAATATATAAAATAAACTAAAATTAGCTACAAAAGCTAAATTAATATTTAAAAAAAAATTTAAAAAAAAGATTTATTTAATTATTATAGTTGTTAACAAAATATTTGATTTTATAAATATTAAAAAAAGCAAAAAAAAATAAAAAACTAAAATAAAGATTAGTAGTTAATTATTGCTATAAAAACTTTATAACATAAAAATTTGCAGAATTATTATTATAAATTAATAATTTAAAAAACTAACTTTATAAAGCAAAATAGTTTATAATGCTAAATTTATTAAACGCTTATTATTAAATATAAATAGCAAAAAAAAACAAATAAAAAACAGCATTTAAAATATTTTATAAGCTATATAAATACTAAGTAATATTATTTAAGCTTATTAACATATTAACAAGTTTTTAAAAAATGATTACAAATATATTAAAAAACTATTTAAATTAAATTATAATAATTTATTTAAATAACATTTTAATTTATTTAAAAACTTTAAAAAAATATAAAAAATATATAAAAAAAGTATTTAAAGCATTATAAAATATTAAATTAAAAGTTTATTTAAATAAAAGCAAGTTTTATATAAAAAAAATAAACTTTTTAAAATTTATTATAACTTTAAGCAAAATAAAAATTTAAAAATTTAAAATTAAAGCAGTAAAAAAAATAGCTTATATTAAACAGTATTAAAAATATAAAATTATTTATAAAATTTATTAACTATATACAACTTTTAATTGCAAAATTTAAAAAATATATAGCATTATTTATAAACTTTATAAAAAAAAACATAAGATTTAAATAAAAAACAAAAAAGCAAAAAACGTTTAAATAAATTAAAAAAACAATTTTTATAAAACTAATAATATAATTACTAAACCTAAATAAAAAAATTAAAGTTAAATTTAATATATATAACATAGTAATAAACAAACAACTAAAGTAACAAAATAAAAACAAAAAGCTATATTTAATAGCGTTTTTTTTAAAAAAGTTTTTAAAACTAGTAATAAACTATTTAATATTAAACAAAAAACTTATAGCTATAGTTTAAACATTTAAAAAATAAAAACATTATTTAAATAAAGCTTTAATATTAATTAAAGTTTATTTAAACTATAAAAACTTAACTTTATTTATAATAACTAAAGTTTTAAACAAATAACAAGTTAAATAAACAGAATTTTTATTTTAGTTTAATTTTAAAATTATTTATATTAAAAGCAAAAAAAATTTAAAAGCAAACGTTTTAAGCTAAAAAAATAAATATAAATTAAATTAACTAAAAAAAAGTTAAGTACTATTTTAAAAAGAACTTAAAAAAACCTTTGTTTTAATATTAGCATATATAAAGCAGTTATTTAATAATTAATAAATAAAACAAATTAAAAAAGCAGCACTATATTTAATATTAAACGTTATACTAAGTTTAATTAATAAAAATAAATAGCTTAAATATAAAACAAAAATAGTAATACCTAATAGTTTATAAAAAGAATTTGCTTAACATTTTTATAAAACATTATTATATAAATATTAAGAATTTTATAATAAAAAATTAAAATCAAATATTAAAACAATATGCAAAAAATATAACCTTTGTAAAAAAGTAAAAGCAATAAAACACAAGCTTTACAAACTGTTATAACTTATTAAATTATTTAATAAAGTATAAAAAGTTATATTATTTAATTTTATTATTAAATTACTAAAATTAAAAAAGTTAATAACAAAAATTAAATATAACAAAAAAACTTGTGTATACAATATTGCAATATATTTTTAATAAACATAGTATTTTAAAAAAAGTTATTATAAATAAAAACATTACTAAGGCTTTTAAATATTAACAATTATTAATAAAAGCTTTAAAAATTAAGCATTAATTATTTATAACTTATTATTTACAAACAAATAAACAAACCAAAAAATTAAACTAAATATTAAAACAATATTTGCAATATTATTTTAATAAACAATAAAATAACTAAATAAAGTTATTACTTATAATAAAGTTTGCATATAACAGTTTAAATAATAAAAACATAAAAATGTTATTATTTAAAACAAACTATAGGTTTAACTTAAAAAACAGTTAAACATAGATTTTAAAAATAACAGCGTTAACAACAAAAAATTAAGCAAACAAGCTTATTAAAATATAATAAATATTTAAAAATAACTTAACATTTATTTAGCAATATATAAAGGCATATTGTAATAAATTAAAGTTGTTTAAACTAACTTTAAAAAAAAAAAATATTAAAATTAAATAACTTAATAACAAACTAGATTTTAAACAAATTAAACTTTTTAAAATTAAAAAAGTTGTTTTAAAAACTAATTATTAACTATTATTATTTTACCAAATAAAAATATATTTAATTTTTTATATTTTATTATTAAAAAAAGCATTAAATAACGTTATATTAAAAATGTTTATTAAAATAAAAAAAAACTAAGCAAAATACAAAATAGAAAAAGTATTAAACTTATGTTAAAAAAAATATACAACAAAGTATTTAATTAAATAAACAAAATATTTATATATAAAAAACATTTAAAAACTTAAAAAGCATTTGCAGCATATAATATAAACAATTATTTTATTTTATTAATAGCACTTTAATTAACTAAGGCTAAAAAAATAAAATCGATTTTTTAAACAAAAAAAAAAGTTAAAAACGTTTTAATTAAAAATAAATAAAGCAATTATAAAAGCGGTAGTTTTATTAATTTAACAACTTTTTTTTTTACGCTTACATTTTTTAAAAAATTTAAACTTTTTTAAATTTATAATATTATAAGCTACAGCTTTTATTATTTTATTATACTACATTTTTTTTTGTTTATAAAAACAACATATATAAGCAAACGTTAATTTAGCAGCTTTTTTTAAAACATTTAGTTTTTTTTTTAACAATTTATATTATGTAGCAATTTTATTAAGTTGTTTAACTAATAAACCTTTAGCATTATATTAAAAACAAATATTATAAATATAAACAAAATAATAACTTAATTTAAATTTAATAAATAAGCATTTAAATTTATGTTATTAATAATAAAAACATAAAAAAAACATAGTAATTAAAGCATAAAAAATAACAGCAAAAAAAAAAAAGTTGCATTTTACAAGTTTTTTATTAAACAATAGTTTTTTGCAACATTTTTTTATATAATTAGCTATAATAAAAAATAAAAGCAAAAAAAAAAAAGTTATATAAAAAGCATAAACATTTACTAATTATTATTAAAAACAATAATTTTAAAAAAAAAGAAATAATATTATAAACTAATAAAAAAACGGTTTAAAAGAAAAACTTAGCGCAATTATAAACCAAATAAAAAGCTAAACTAAAAGATAAGCTATAGCTAATTATAAGCGCAAAGGTTATATAATAAATAGTTAAAATAGGTTTTTATTTAAAGCTATTTAAAAAATGTATAAAAAAAAAAAATATTATAAAAACATAAATAGTTTTTTTGTATTTTATTGTTTAATTTAAGCTTATAGTTTAATTTTTGAAATTTATTATAAAAGAATCAATTTTCTAACAATACTTTATTATATTTACACAATATTTTTTGTGCCACTTTTTACTAAGTGTTATCCCCCCCCCCCGGTTATATGGACTACATAACAACCTTTACCTATAAGTGGACCAACCTATGCAAAAAGCTTATACATTATAAAAATAGGACCTAATTGTTATAAATATGTTAAAAAACTATTTAAATTAAATATTTAAAATATTATAAAATGTTAAATTAAAGGTTTATTAAAACAAAAGTAGATTTTATACGCAAAAAATAAACTTTTTAAAATTTATAATAACTTTAAATAAAATAAAAATATAAAATTGTTTATAAAATTTATTAACTATATATAACTTTTAGTTACAAAATTTAAAAAATATATAATATTATTTATAAATTTTATAAAAAAAAATATAGTATTTAAATAAAAAGCAATAAAATAAAAAGCGTTTAAACAAATTAAAAAAGCAATTTTTATAAAACTAGTAATATAATTATTAAATTTAAATAAAAAATTTAAAATTAAAGTTAACGCATATAATATAGCAATAAGCAAACAATTAAAATAATAAAATAAAAATAAAAAGCTATACTTAGTAGCATTTTTTTTAAAAATTTTTTTAAAATTAGCAATAAATTACTTAATATTAAACAAAAAACTTATAACTATAGTTTAAGCATTTAAAAAAATAAAAACATTATTTAAATAAAACTTTAATATTAATTAAAGTTTATTTAAATTATAAAAACTTAATTTTGTTTATAATAACTAAAGTTTTAAATGAACAATAAATTAAATAAACAAAATTTTTATTATAATTTAATTTTAAAATTATTTATATTAAAGGCAAAAAAAATTTAAAAATAAATATTTTAAGCTAAAAAAATAAATATAAAATAAACTAATTAAAAAAAAGTTAAATACTATTTTAAAAAAAAACTTAAAAAAACTTTTATTTTAGCACTAATATATATAAAATAGTTGTTTAATAACAAATAAATAAAAAAAATTAAAAAGCAGCATTATATTAAATATTAAACGTTATATTAAGCTTAATTAACAAAAATAAATAGTTTAAATATAAAATAAAAATAATAATATTTAATAACTTATAAAAAGTTTAAATATAACTTTATAATACAAAATTAAAATTAAATATTTAAAACAGTGTATAAAAAATGTAATTTATATAAAAAAGCAAAAATAACAAAGCATAAGCTATATAAATTATTATAACTTATTAAACTATTAAATAAAGTATAAAAAGTTATATTATTTAATTTTATTATTAAGCTATTAAAATTAAAAAAACTAATAATAAAAATTAAATATAATTTAATTTTAGTTATTATAAACAAATTTATAAAGTATAAATATTTTGTACTATATAAAGAATTAAGTGTAGTAAAAGAATTTGCGTATATAATATTGCAACATGTTTTTAATAAACATAGTATTTTAAAAAAAGCTATTATAAATAAAAGCTTTAAAAATTAAATACTAATTATTTATAGCATATTATTTATAAATAAATAAACAAACTAAAAAATTAAACTAAACATTAAAACAATATTTACAATATTATTTTAATAAATAAAAAAATAATTAAATTAAATTGTTATTTATAACAAAATATATATATAATAGTTTAAGCAATAAAAATATAAAAATGTTATTATTTAAAGCAAACTATAAATTTAATTTAAAAAACAATTAAATATAAATTTTAAAAGTAAAAGCATTAATAATAAAAAATTAAGCAAAAAAACTTATTAAAGTATAATAAAAACTTAAAAACAATTTAATATTTATTTAGCAATATATAAAAGCATATTATAATAAATTAAAATATATTTTTTTAAAAAAAAATATTAAAACTAAACAATTTAACAACAAATTAAATTTTAAACAAATTAAACTATTTAAAAATAAAAAATATATTTTAAAAACTAATTATTAACTATTATTATTTTATAAAATAAAAATATATTTAATGTTTTATATTTTATTATTAAAAAAAGCTTTAAACAATATTATGTTAAATATGTTTATTAAAATAAAAAATAATTAAATAAAATATAAAATAAAAAAAGTATTAAATTTATATTAAAAAAAACATATAATAAAGTATTTACGTTATATAATATAAGCAGTTGCGTTATTTTATTAATGCTATTTTAATTAACTAAAGCTAGGGTTAGCAATTAGTATTACTACAATAGTATTTAGTAATACTAATATTACACTAGTATTTACTAATACTAATAGTAGTAATACTAATTTACTAAAGTAGTATTTTTTAAAAAAAAATTTATATAAAGGTATAAAAAAACTTTTTTAATAATATATTTCTTTTTAAAATATATTTAATATTTACTTTACGATTAACAATTATAAATAAAATTGTGATTTTATTAAAAAAAATGTTTTTAAACAAATTATATAAATGTATAAAAAAAAAAGCTTTTTAATAATATATTCCGTTTTTAAAAATATATATTATTTAACAAGTAATTTATAGTTAAAAATAATGTGTATAATATTTTTATTAAATTTTTATAAATTAAAGTTTTAAACAAATTATATAAGTAAATAAAAAAAAAAGTTTTTAGTAATATATTTTTTTTAAAAAAAAATATATAGTATTTAATTTATAATTTATAGTTAAAAACAATGTAAATAAATTTTTTTATAAAATTTTTATAAATTAAAATTGTATTAAAAAATAATAGTTTTTAAACAAATTATATAAATATAAAAAAAAGAAACAGTGCTTTTTAACAATATAACCTTTTTTAAAAAATATTAAGTTTTTAATTTTTTTTTAATTTTTTTTTTAATATATAAACTAAACTTTTTTTTGTTGTTTAATTTAAAAAAAATTTTATTATAATTTTGTAAATTAAATAAACTCTCGGTATTTATTTTAATGTTATTTTTGTTATTAAAATTAATTGTTTTTTTATCCGAAAAATAGGTTATAAAATCGCTTTTATAATAAAACAAAAAATTTATTATTATTATATAAATAATAATAATAATAACAAAGTGTTTTTTTAATAAAAAACAAATATAAATATAACAATAATAAAAATAAAAGTTTAAAGCTAAAAAATTATAATATATTTATATTTAAAGTTAAGTTTCGATTTATTTCGAAATACTTTTATTAATTAATAATAAAAACGTAATTATATTTTATTATTTTTTATTTAATTCTTTATTAATAACCATAAAAATTTATAAAAATTTATTAAATATTCGATTATTTTTTTTTTTTTATTATTATATAATTTATTAAAAATAAAAAATAAAAAATAAAAATAAATACTATAGTAGTAAGTAGTATTTACTAATACTACTCTAGTAATATTACCTTGTAGTAACAATACTACTTATTAATTTGCCAACCTTAATTAAAGCTAAAAAAGCAAAGTTAATTTTTTAAGCAAAAAAAAAGTTAAAAACGTTTTAGTTAAAAATAAATAAAGTAGTTATAAAAGCAAAAATTTTATTAGTTTAATAACTTTTTTTTTACGTTTACGCTTTTTAAAAAATTTAAACTTTTTTAAATTTATAATACTATAAGCTATAGCTTTTATTATTTTATTATACTACATTTTTTTTTGTTTATAAAAACAATATATATAAGCAAGCGCTAATTTAACAGCTTTTTTAAAAGCATTTAGTTTTTTTTTTAATATTTTATATTGCGCAGCAATTTTGTTAAATTATTTAGCTAATAAACTTTTAGCATTATATTAAAAACAAATATTATAATTATAAACAAAACAATAATTTAATTTAAGTTTAATAAAAAAGTATTTAAATTTATATTTTTAACAATAAAAGCATAAAAAAAATATAGTAATTAAAACATAAAAAAAAATAGCAAAAACAAAAAAAATGCGCTTTGCAAGCTTTTTATTAAACAGTAGTTTTTTATAACGTTTTTTTATACAGTTAGCTATAACAAAAAATAAAGCAAAAAAAAAAATTATATAAAAAGCATAAACATATACTAGTTATTATTAAAAACAATAATTTAAAAAAAAAAGAAATAGTATTACAAACTAATAAAAAAACAGTTTAAAAAAAAGATTTAGCGTAGTTATAAACCTAATAAAAAGCTAAACTAAAAAACAAGCTACAGCTAATTATTAGCGCTAAAAGTTACATAATAAATACTTAAAATAAGTTTTTATTTAAAAGTATTTAAAAAATATATAAAAAAAAAAAGTACTATAAAAACATAAAAAGTTTTTTTTGTATTTAGCAATAATTTTTCTTTATTTTACCGTTTAATTTAAGCTTACAGTTAAGTTTTTAAAATTAATTATAAAAAAGTTTATTTTTTAACAACATTTTAGTTATATTTACTTAATACTTTTTATAATACTTTTTACTAAATGTTATTACTTTTAGGTTATATGGACTATATAACACTTTTTACTTATAAATAAACTAACTTATATAAAAAGCTTACACACTATAAAAATAAAATCAATTATAATATATAAATAATAAAAATATATTATAGAATTCTTTTTTTAGTTATAAATCTAATAATGTAATTTATTTTATTATAAGACTAAAACTTATAAAGTTATTAAATAGTCACGTAATAAAGCACTAACGATTTTTGTATAGGTTTAAAGGTGACCCGTTTAATTAAGTAACCTGTTCAAGTGGAAAATGCGTTACTTTTATATATATAAATAAATAAATAAATAAATAAAATATAATTTATTCCCCTTTATTTTCTATTTGTAAATCCTTGTTATTATTTGCAAATAAATCTTTTAAATTTATTAATTTTTAGCTTTTTAATAAAATTAAAGCTTAAACGGTTTTTAAACTAAGTTTATTTTTATTTTTAGTAATTATATTACTAGTAATAAAAAAAACCTGTTTAATAAAAGCTGAAATTGCTAAAATAGCTAGATATTTTTTAGTTAAAATCAATAATATTAAAAACCGAAAAGCGTTATTTTTCTAATATTTTAAAGGATTAACTTATAATAATTATATTATTAGTATTTATAACGTATTTTACAAGTAAACAGTCCGCATAAATTAAACAGTTTAGTTTTTACACTTTTATACATATAAGTTAAATAATTTTATATTGTTTTAATAAGTGCGCGCATTATGCTTAAGCTTGTTATATGTTTTATAATGCTGTTAACGCGCTGCTTTTTTTTTTATATAATAACTATTTAATTACATTTTTTTTGTTATTTAGTTTTTAATAGCTTGTTTAGTTTTAAAATTTTGTTTTTTTTGTATAATAAGTAATCCGTTTTTTTATATACGTTTTTTTTTTATACAATAATATTAGTTAAGCATTTTATTTGCTTTTTATAATGTTATAAATTTTTTTTTATAATATAGCTTAATATATAAACAACGTTATATTTTTTATAATTTAGTTAATCGCAAATCAAATACTAATTAGCAAATTATTTTAATATTGTATAACTTTTTTTTATATATATTAAGCTTATAATTACGTTTTTATTACGTTTTAAAAAGTTTTTAAATATTAAATAAACAAAAGTTTGTTTAATAACTATAAAAATGTTTTAGTTAGCAATTTAATTTTTAGCTATAAAATTATATAATTTAAATTATATAAAACAAGTTTAATTTTTTTAAAGGGTGTTTAAATATTTAATTTAGTTATAAAAGCTTTATACGCTTTATAAAACGTAATAAAAAAATTTTTTTATATAATATAAATAATATAAGCTTAAATTAAATTAATAATTTTTTTGTTATACGCACATTTTAATAAGTTAAAATAATTAATATTAAACAGCTAAAGCTAATATAATAAGTAAACAAATATATAAAATATAATAATATTATAATTTTTATAATAACACATTTTTTATTTAAATTAACTACTTAATTGGATTAGCTACTTTTTTAAACCTTTATATATACATTTAAAAATAATTTAATAATAACATATACCATTAATTTAAACTATTTAAAATTTAATTTGTTAAACGTTTTTATATTGTTTTAATAAGTTTATATATTATAGCTAAGTTTGCTGCAAACTTTACAGCGTTAAGCGTATGTTTTTTTTTTTTATATAACAATTATTTTAATAGTTTTTATAATTTTTTTATTTAACTACGTTTTTAAAAGCTTATAAATTTTTTATTTAATAATATAAAATAATATATAACGTGGTTTATAAGCGAATTGCTTATTTAAACAAGTTGCCTACCTTTTTATTTAATGCATATATTATTATTTTATTACATAATAATTTTTTAACAACTTAATATTAAAATTAAATTAAAAAAGCAAAAATTGTTTTAGCTTTTTAAACTATTTAATTATTTAAAAAAATCTTAGTTTAACGCGCTTGCAAAATTTATAATATTTTTTATATAACATTATATAACAAAATAAATAAACAAAGTGCTAAAGCTAAAGTATGCGCTAATTTGCATATTTTTAATTTAATTAAAAAAAATATGCTTTTTAAATATATTATTAACTTAAATAACTAAAAATATGCTTTTAGCTTTTATAATATTAAAAATATAGCCGATTTTTTTAAAAGTTATATAGCGTTATTGCTGTTAATAAGCTTTAAGCAAACAACTTTATTAAACGTTACTTAAAGTTTAAACAGCGTTATATATATAAATATAACTTTTAAAAAGCTTTATATAAAGATTTTAAAACAATAAATGCATAATTTAAGCGTTTTATACATATAAAACTTTAATAAAACTAAGTTTATAATAAGCGTTATTTTTTTAATTATAATAATTATATAACTATATTAATTAACATAAAAAACATAAAGCAGTATAACTTAATAATAAAAAATAAATAATAGCAGTTAGTTATATTAATTTAGCTAAAAATTTTATTTTATTGCTTATTATTTTTAAAAAGCTTATTACTTTTAGCAATAATATAAAAATACTAACTTTTTATATAATTAAATGCTTATAACTAATTTTAATAAATAAATTAGCAATAAAATTATATTAAAATAAGTAAAGCATTTTAATATATATACTGCGTTATTATTAATAAACAAATATTATTTGTTAATATTAAATTAGCATAAAAGCTACGTTTTAGCTAAATTTAAACAATATTATAAAAAACATAATATTATAACCATTTTTCTGTTTTTATATTTGTTTTATTTAATTTAGCTGCTTAATATTAAAGTTTATAATATATTAAAAAAAACGTATAACTATTAAATATTAAAATTTATTAAGTTATATATTAATTATATTATTAAAACTAAATTTTTTATTATGTTTAAAAAAGCATTTTAAGCAGCTTTTATAAAATCAAATATTTTAAAAAGCTTTAAAAAGTTAAAATTAATGCTATATAACTTTTAAGCAGTAATTTTAAAGCTAAATATGCAAATAAAAACGCTGTTGCTAATTTTAAAAGCTTTTAATTTTTTTGCATTTTAAATTTTTTAAACGTTAAAAATTTTAACTAAAACAATTATATAATTAACTTTTATAAAAAAACAAATCTTTAAACATTAAAAAAGCTTTTTAATTAAAATTTATATTACTGTTAACTAGCTATTAAAAGCAAATTAAATGTTAATATATTAATTTACTTTTATAAAGCAAATAAAGCTTTTAACAAGCGCTAAAAAAATAAAAAAAAAAGTTTATAAAATAAAAAAAGCTTTATTATAAAAAATGCACTAAATTATATAGCTTAAAAAAAAGCATAAAAGTTAGTACAAACAAAAAAGCCAAAAAATTGTAATAATAATAAACTAAATATGCTGCGTTAATAACAATATAAATAATGTAGTAACGCTAGCTATAATTTAAAAACTTATAAAAAAAATATAAAATTAAGTACAAATTTAAAATCTGATTAGTTTTTAATAAAATTCTAATTAATTATAAAGTTATTAATAATTAAAAATAAAAAAGTGGTAAAAAGTAGGCAACTTGTTTAAATAAGCAACTTGTTTATAAACCATGTTAATGTTAATTATATTATATATAATTTAGCTTATATTTTTAATAATAAATATTAAAAAGTTATTTTAATATTATATAATTTTTAATTTAATATATTAAAATAAAAATTAAGCTTTAGTTAAGTTGTTTAAAGTTACAAATTATTAACAAGCAAATAAAGTTAAAAATAAAAGCTTAATTTAAAAAGTAACTAAATAATAATTAAGCTAGTTAATAACATATTTTAAGTTGTATAGCTTTAATTTTGTTTTTTTAAAACTTTTTTATATGTTATTTAAAGTTATAAACTTAAAAAACGTATAAAAAAACGCGCTAAAAAAATCTTTTTTTTTAATATAAGTAATATGCGCTTATATTAAATGCTTAATTTGTTTACAGTACAACTGTTTTAAAAAATTAAAACATTTAATATTTAAAAGCTAAAGCTTATAAAAAAAGTAAAAAGCATATAAAAAGTTATAATTTTGTTATTTTTACAATATTGTTTAAAATTAATAAAATAATAACTTTTATGCTTATTAAAAATAAATAAACAGTAAATTTTTTTTATATAACTTTTTTTATATAAATTAAAATATTTAATTTAATTTACGCTTTATTTATTTGTTGTTTAATTATTTTTTATAGTTTTAACTTTTTAATTGCTAAATAAATTAATATTTTTATATTAAAGTAATAAATAGTTTTGCTTTGCTAAAATAATATAAAGTAAAATAATATAGCTATATAATAAAATAGTTTAAATAACTATAAACTAATTTATATTGTTTAATTATATAGCTTTTAGTTTTTATACGCATTTAAATATAGTTATAACAAAGTTAACTATAATTTTATTTATTATAAATTTTGTTTTATTAAAGTTGTAAATATTGTTTTTATAAATATTATTTTTAGTTATTGTTTTTTATATAAATATAAACTAAACGTAATATTTAATTAAATTTTTGTTTAAAACTTTTTAATAATTAATTTTTTAATTAAAACGTGTTTAAAGCTTTAATTGCTTTTATATAAAGTTAAATGTTTAGTTTTTTTTTATAAAGCGTTTTTTATATAGTTTTAGCAATTAGTTAGCTATATTTTTAATATTACTATATTTAAATAAAAACGATTGCATAATAAAGTTAATAATATATTATATAATTAAATTCTTTTTGGATTTAGTTAATTTAAACTTTAAAAAACTAATATAACCTTATAAAGGGTGTATCCCCACGCGCTATTGCGCGTGTTTATGTTATTGTGACGCACTAACAGCCTGGCGGCTGCTAAGCAGCTGGCACACATATTTATAATTAAATTCTTCTCTAAGACTTAAAGTTTTAGCTTTTCCTTTTTTACACATCATTTTTACTTAATACATTACATTTTACTTAAACCTTAAAAAGCACTTATTAAAAACGCGTTTTATTGTTTAAATTAAAACTGCGTTTTTAATTAATAAAAGTTATACAAAAAACATTATAATGCTTAATAGCGCGTTTAAAAAATAAATAAAAGTTTTTTTAACAAGCTTAAAAAGCTAGCTATAAGTTAACTTTCGTTTAAAAATTAACTATTATTGTTAGTTAAAAAAAAAGGAATAAAAAATATTGCGTACAAAGGTTTAAAAAAAGTAGTTAATTTAATTAAGTGGCTAATTTAAGTGGGAAATACGTTATAGCTTAAATTTTATAAAATAATAACTTTTATAGCTGTTAAAAATTAATAAGCAGTAATTATTTATTATATAATTAACTATATATTTATTAAAATATTTAATTTAATTTAAACTTTGCTTATTTATTATTTAATTGTTTTTAATAGTTATAATTTTTTAATTGTTAAATAATTAGCTGTTTATATATTAAAACAATAAATAAATTTTGCTTGCTAAAATAATATATAACAAAACTATATATTTATATAAATTAATATTTTAAAATATATTTAATTAATTATAATTGTTTTATTACCTAAATTTTAGTTTTTTATATTAATTAAATATTATAACAATTATTTTAAATAATAGTTTGTTTATAATAAAGCTAATTTTATTAAAGTTATAAATATTTTTTTTATTATACTGTATTTTTGTTTTATGTTTTATATAAAACTAAACTATTTTTAATACATATTAAAATTTTTATAAAAAACTTGTTAATAATTAATTTTTTAATTAAAATATGTTTAAAAGCTTAATTAATACTAACTTTAAACATGTTAACATATTCCACAAGCTAGTTTTATATATAAACAAGTTTTGCATTTTTTAAACTTTTGTATAATTAATTTTAAATAATTTAACAACTATATATTTAATTAATTAAATTTATTTAAAATCTAATTTATTAGATAATTTTATATTATTTTAACAAGTTTGTACATTATAACCAGCTTTGTTGCAAAGTTTACAACGTTACATATAAGTTTTCTGCCTTTTTATATAATAATTATTTTAACAATTTTTAGCCTTTTTTTATTTAGCAACATTTTATATAATTTATAACTTTTATGCTTTTTATATAATAAACGATTTTTTATTTTATAATCAAGTTTTTTTTATATAACAATATTAGTTAAGCTTATTATTTGTTTTACAAAAAGTTGCAACTTTTTTTTTTAATAATATAAAACAATAAAAAATTATAGTTATATTATATAATAATTAGTTTATATTGTTAACAATAACTGTTAAAAAGCTATTTGTATATTATATAACTTGTTTTTAAATATATTAAGTTTAAAATTTGGCTTTAGTTAAATTATTTAAAGTAGTTAATTATTAATTTGTAAATAAAGTAAGCGATAAAAGTTTAATTTTTAAGGTTTTTAAACAAAAGTTTAATTAAAAAATAATATATTTAAAATTGTATAGTATTAATTTTGCTTTTTAACAACTTTTTTAAATATTTATTTTCGTTATTAATATATTAAACGTTTTAAAAAACGCAAATAAAAAATCTTTTTTTAAAACGTATAATATATATGCCTGTATTAAATGTTTAATTTTTTTGCTATACGCTTGTTTTAATAAATTAAAATACTTAATATTAAAAAGCTAAAGCTTATATAACAAATAAGCTAATATATAAAATATAATTATAAAATTTTTTTTATAATATAGTTTAAAAATAGTTAAATAATAGCTTTTGTAGCTGTTAAAAATTAATAGCTAAAAAGCATTTTTTATATAATGCTTTATATATTTATTAAAATATTTAATTTAATTTTAATTTTGTTTGTTTGTTGTTTAACTATTTTTTATAATTATAATTTTTTAATTGTTTAATAATAAGCTGTTTTAATACTAAAGTGCAAAATAGTTTTTTGCTACTAAAATAATATATAAAAAGATTATATAGTTATATAATAAAATAGCTTAAATAACTGTAAACTATTTTAAGTTATTTTGTTATATAGCTTTTAGTTTTTTTGATTGTTTAAACGTTGTTATAACTATTTTAGCTATAATTTTGCTTATTATAAACTTAGTTTTATTAAAGTTATATATATATTTTTTTTTAAATTTTTTATTTGTTAATTATATGTTATACGAAAGCAAACTAAATATAATATTTAATCGGATTTTTGTTTTAAATACGCTAATAATTAATTTGGCGGTTAAAACGCGTTTTAAGCTTTAGTTGTTATTATATAAAGTTTAAAGTTTAATTTTTTTTAACGTAAGCTTTTTTATATAGCTTTAACAATTAATTTGCTATATTTTTAATAATATTATGCTTAAAAAAAAACAATTGCAAAACTAAGTTAATTATATATTATATAATTAATTGTTTTTTAAATTTAATAAGTTTTTAAGTATATAAAAGTATAGCGCGTTTTATATTGCGTTTGTTTTTTTAGTTAAATAAAATGCAAAAAAGTATGTTAAAAATATTTGCTGCGCATTATATGCTTAAATTAAAGTTTATACAAATTGTTTTTAAAGCAAAAATTAAATCTAATTTGTTTTATATAAGTAGCATATTAATTAAAGCAGTATTAGTTAAAATAATAAAGTTAAAATGTTAATTATATAAAAATGTTTAAAAAGTGCAAAACTGGTTTGTGTATAAAACTAGCTTGTGGGATGCGTTATATATATATAACAATTAATTAGCTATATTTTTAATACTGTTTAATTTTAAAAAAAAACAATTGCAAATTTAAATTAATTATATATTATATAATCGTATTTTTTTTAAAGTTAATTAATTTTTATATAAAATTTTTTTTTTTTTGTTTTAACTTGTAATTATATTATTAACAACTTAACACTATATAAAAAACGCTATAAATTTTTAGTGCAAAAATAAGAAATAATTTTAAATTATTTTAAAAAGCTTATAATACAAGCTATAAGTTTGCTTTTTTTGCAGTACGCGCTATTGTTAATAGTAATAAAAATAGAAATAAAAAATAGTACGTACAAAAGTATAAAAACTAAACTGTTTAATTTATGCAAACTGTTTATTTATATAGCATAACATTACACATAAGCACATGTTGCATTATAAGCATATGTTGCACTTTTTTGCACTTTTTATACGCTAATTTAAATAACTTAACTATAATATATACAAATTTTTTTAATTAATTAGAATTATTTTTATTAAAAGTTTTTATTTTTGTTTAACAAGTTTATGCATTATATTTAAGCTTGCTGCAAATATTACAGCGCTTTTAACTTGTTTATACTTTTTTTTTAAACAACTATTTTTAGTTTTATTACTTAATTTAACTACTTTATTATTTTTAAATTTTTATAAAACTTAAACATTTTTTATAATAAAAAGTTTTTTATTTTAAAGTTGTTTGTTTTTAGTTTTATAACGCTTGCTTAAAACATAGTTAGTTTTTTAAAGCTTTTTGTTTTTTTAGCATAAAAAAGCGTTTTTATATATTAATTTTTGCATAGCTTTTACAATTAAATTAATAAAATTTAAAATTTTTGTTAAAAAGCTTAAAAAATAATTTTAAACTTTAGTTTTAATAAAAGTTAATTAATATTTAGTTTTTAATATAGTAATAAGCGTTTTTAAAATTTAAAATTAAATTAAAAAATTATAGTTAACAAATAGCATTTTAGCTATTTTTTAAATATTTAATGCAAATATAACTTTATTTGCATTTAAAAGCATAATTTTAGCTGTTTTAAAACTTAATTTAATGTTTTGTTTTATAAATACATATATAAATATATATAAAAAGCTTGCAAAAAAGGTTTGCTTTTTAATATAAGTTTAATAATGTTATATTAAACTTTTAATATGTTTATTATAACGCTGTTTTAAAACATTAAACAAAACTAAATTAAAAAGCTAAAGTTTATATAATAAATAAGCAAGCATATAAAACATAATAATATTGTTAAACTAGCAATATTTTTTAAATTTTATTAAATAATAGCTTTTATAATTATTAAAAATTAAAAAGTAATAACTATTTTTTTTATAGTTTTTAATATAAATATTAAAATGTTTTGTTTATTTAATACTTATTTTGTTAATAAAATAAAATTATAATATTATAACGCAAAATAAACTTTGTTTATAAAAATAATATATAGCAATATTGTTTAACTTTAAAAATTAATAGCTTAATTTATAATAACTTATTTTTTGTTTTTAAGCTTAGCTTGCTTAAAACGTTTACGTTTTTTTAAACTTATAATAACTATTTTAATAATTATTTTGTTTATTAAAAACTTTGTTTTATTAAAGTTATAAATATTTTTAATTTATATATTATATTTTATAATTATATGTTTTATAAACGCAAATTATATATAATAATTTGCAAAATTTTTATTAAAAGCTTATTAATAATTAATTTAGTAGTTATAACGCGTTTAAAAATTAAATTGTTGTTATATAAAGTTTAAAGCTTAGTTAATGCTAACTTTTAACGCGTTATATTTGCGTCGAAAAATATTAGCTATTTTTGAAACATATTAAAGCTAAAATAAAAACGCTTGCAAATTTAGCTTAAAAATACGTTTAACAATCGTTTTTTTTTTATAAACATTATTAAATTTTAAAATTATATGTTTTTAATATAAAAAAGTTTGCTATTATTAATTTTTTGTTTAAACATACAGTTGCAAATGTTGTATATATAAACAAGCTTACAAAAAAATAATTTAAAGTTATATTTTTTAGCTTAAATTGCTAGTTGCAAATTAGCTTTTTTAGATTTTTAAGCTATTACGTAATTATAAAAAAATGTATAAATAAAGTTAAAAAACAAAAAGTTAATAAAAAGTGCAACATATACTTATAGTGCAACATATGTTTATATATAACGTTATTATAAATTAAATTAAATAAAAAACTTACTTTTTAAAGTAATAATTATTTTTTTAGTTAAAGTCTTATAAGTTATTATTAATACTTTTAGCAAAAAAATTACCAAATTTGTTAATAATATTATTATTATTTAAAAATAAAATGTTATTTAAAAACTTAAATAAATATTAATAAATAAATAAATAAATAAATAAATAAATAAATAAATAAATAAATAAATAAATAAATAAATAAATAAATAAATAAATAAAT